>DF362425.1:0-26116 GCA_000787875.1 Solanum virginianum | reverse complement strand
TGACTTTGTCATCCTATCAACCACCACCCATATGGAATCAAAACCAAGAAACCATAATCGGACATTTTATCAAACACCTTGGGGTGTGTAGTGGGGTAAAACACCATGCAATTTGGAGATGAAATCATGCAAGAAAATCTATAGTAAAACCATGAATCAACACCTTACAACACACCCAAGACATTCACATCAAAACTCCTCATCAAATCCAACATTAGATTCAACATTTTTAGAGCTCAAAACATGCTAAAACAATCATACTTTCATGAACTAAAATCGCCGTGCAGTAAATTTCTCAATATAAAGACCCACATGTAAAATCAACTTTAAATCATGCAATATTAGTAAAAAGAAGGCTTAGGCACCATAGGTGGAAGGACCAAATGGTTCAGCACTACATACCTTAGCTTAGGATGAACTTGGTAAAGATTGGAGATGGAGACTTGAAGCTTGAAGAAGAACCTTGAAGGAGAACCTTAGCTTGGGATGAGGGTTTGAGACTTGAGTTTGGGGAGTGTAAATATGACTAAGTGTTTGAGTTAATATTGGGAAATGTTTAGGATGATATAAGGGTGAAATATGACTAAGTCTGAGTAAAAACACATATGGGAGCTTTTAGGCCCAAGACTTAAAGTCTTGGACCGAAGCTGAAAAATAGAGTTCCAAACTACATAGGGGCGCGTCGCAAGCAGGACGCGAAAACCCCTCTGGAAATTGATTTTTGAAATTTTGTTATTGCTAAATCTTTGTTTTTAAATTGGGGTTAGACCCCTTTCCCTCTAAGTTGGACCTCCTAAACAAGAATCCGAAGTCAGACTTTTGAAATCACAAATAGATTTTGAGATATATGAAAATTAAAATTCTTGGCATTCCGAGGCACATTTTTGGGGACTTTTTGGGGTCATTACAATATCTCCCCCTTGGGAACATTGGTCCCCAAATGTAAAAGAGGCGTACAAGACAAGAGTGATCATGAATAAATCAGTCCCAACAAGAACGCAGCATAATATGCAAAATACTATTTTCAAAATGTCAACATAAGTGTGAAATCATCATAAGTTTACCCACTTAAACATGAATGCATATACATGACATAGGGGCTGAAATTTAAGACTTGAAATCACATATAGGACCTAGGATTAGTACCTTAGGCTTGAGTGGAGTGGAAAAGATGAGAATACCGCTTTTGCATGTCCGCTTCGACCTCCCATGTAGCATTTCCGACTTGTTCGTTCCTTCAAAGAACCTTAACGTTGCCACCTCTTTGTTCTTCAATCTCTTTACTTGCCTATCCAAGATCTGAACCAGAACCTCATCATAGGTCAATTTATCCCCCACAACACCCAAAATACAAGAGGTATATTGGCATTAGGATCACCAACATATTTTCTCAACATAGAGACATGGAACACCGAGTGAACCAAATTTATTTCACTAGGCAACTTCAACTCATAAGCTACCTTGCCAACCCACTCTATCACCTCATAAGGACCAACATACCTTGGGCTCAACTTCCCCTTTTTACCAAAATGGACCACACCGTTCATTGGAGAAACCTTCAAATAGACCCAATTACCCACTTAGAACTCTAGGTCATTCCTTCTTACATCGGCATAGGATTTTTGATGACTTTGGGCTGTTCTCAACCTTTCCCTTATCATCTTAACCTTCTCAAGAGCCTCCATAACTAGATCCAGCCCCAATAAAGCTACCTTTCTAACCTCAAACCAACCCACCAGTGATCTACGTCTCCCATAAAGAGTCTCAAAAGGAGCCATACTATGCTGTAGGCGAACTCAATCAATGGAAGATGGTCATCCTAACTATCTTTATGGTCCAAGACATAAGGCCTACGCATATCCTCAAGTGTTTGAATTGTCCTTTTGGCTTGTCCATCCGTTTGAGGGTGGATGGCCATACTAAGGTGAACTCTTGTACCAAGACCCCTTTAGAAAGACCTCCAAAAGTGTGAGGTTAATTGTGAACCACAATCCCGATATGATGGACAAAGGAATCCCATGTAACCTCACTAACTCATGGATATACAATCTTACATACTCTTCAGCCCCATATGTGGTTTTAACAGGTAGAAATGAGCTGACTTTGTCATCCTATCAACCACCACCCATATGGAATCAAAACCTTTTCTAGTTTTAGGCAACCCAACCATAAAATCCATATTAATTACCTCTCACTTCCAAGTGGGAATTTTCGTATGTCTTGTGTTAGGCCACTCAGCCTTTGATGATAGGCTTTGACTTGTAGACAACTTTCGCAACTAAAAACAAATTTGGTGATGTCCCTCTTCATGCCTCCCCACCAATACACATCCCTCAGGTCTCTATACATTTTGGTGGAACCGAGGTGGATAGAGTAAGAAGAATTATGTGCCTCATCAAGAATTCTCTTCCTTAAACCATCAACACATGGCACACACAACCTACCTTGGTACCTAAGGGCACCATCTCCCCCTTGGGAGAAAACCTCTACTTTGCCCTCTTTAACCAAGGCCTTCAATTCAAGCAAAAAGGAGTCAAGATCTTGTTTGGCTATCACCTCATCAACCAAGGAAGACTTGGACCCATCAATAACCATAACACAATCATCACCAACCTCTTCCAACCTAACCCCCAATCTAGCCAACCTATACATCTCCTTAGCCATCTCCCTATCACCACCATCCACATGAGCTAGGCTACCCATGGACACCCGACTCAAAGGATCCGCCACCATGTTGGCCTACCCGGATGATAATGCACACTTATGTCATAATTGTTAAAAGGTTCTACCCACCTTCTTTGTATCAAGTTGAGATCTTTTTGTATGAAGACATATTGAAGGCTCTTATGGTCGGGGAAGACATCAACATGCACCCCATACAAATAATGATGCCAAATCTATAATGCAAACACTATGACAACTAATTCAAGATAATGGGTAGGGTAGTTCTTTTGATGAACTTTGAGTTGCCTAGAAGCATAGGCTATGACCTTACCATTTTGCATTAGCACACAACCCAAAAACCCTCTAGATACATCACAATACATAACAAACCCCTCAAGCCTATCCAGTAGTGACAATATAGGAGCGGACACAAGTCTATCTTTCAATGTTTGGAAGCTTTTCTCACATTTATCGATCCACAAAAACTTAACCTTCTTTTGAGTCAATTTTGTCACAGGAGAAGCAATAGAGGAGAACCCATTCACAAACCTTCTATAGTAACCCGCAAGACCCTAAAAACTCCCAATATCCAATGGGGTCAATGGTGTAGGCCAATTCCTAATCATATCGATCTTCTTAGTATCCACTTTAATGCCATCCCTCGACACCACGTGACCCAAGAATGCAACCTCTTTCAACCAAATCTCACACTTGTTATACTTAGCATACAATCTCTCCTCCCTCAATCTTCGCAACACAACCCTCAAATGATCCATATGGTCCTCCCTACTATGTGAATAGATCAAAATATCATTAATGAAGTCCACAACAAAAGAATCAAATTAAGGTTTGAAGACCCTATTAATTAGGGCCATGAAGATGGACAGTGCAATAGTCAACCCAAAGAACATCACCACAAATTCATAGTTCCCATATCTAGTCCAGAAGGCTATCTTGGGAATACTACACTCCCTCACCCTCACTTGATGGTACCCGGACCGATGATCAATCTTAGAGAAAAAGCTGGCCACTTGCAATTGGTCAAACAAGCCATCAATTCTCGGAGGAGGATACCTATTCTTTATAGTGACCCTATTGAGTTGTCGGTAATCAATGCATATTCTAAGTCACCCATCTTTCTTCTTTACAAACAATACTGGTGCACCCCAAGGTGATTGGCTAGGTCTAAGAAATCCCTCCTCCAATAAATCTTTCAATTGTTCCTTTAACTCCTTCAACTCCGCTAGGGCCATACGATAAGGGGAAATAGAGATAGTATGAGTTTCGGGAAGGAGATCTATGCAAAAATCTATTTTCCTTTCAGGAGGTACACTAGGAAGGTCATTTGGGAAGACACCAAGAAACTCATTTACAATCGAAACCGACTCAATGGAAGGGACTTTGGACTCCACATCTTTAAGTCTCACAAGATGATACAAACACCCCTTGGAAATCAACCTATAGGCTTTAATGCATGAGATGAACCTACCCCTCACTACCACATCATGACTTTCCCACTCAAGGATAGGTTTATTTGGAAATTGAAACTTGACCCTATGGGTTCTACAATCAACAGAAGGATAGTATGCATGCAAACAATCCATCCCAAGAATAACATCAAAATCAACCATATCTAATTCAACAAGATCACAAGGTAAGATTTTATGCAAAATGCAAACCGAACAATCTCTATACACCCTCCTAGCAATAATAGATGCACCAATAGGAGTAGACACCTCATATGACTCATGTAATGACTCCGACTCAACATGAAACTTTTTAGCAACAAAGGGGGTTAATAAAGGAAAGGGTGGCACATGGATCAATCAAAGCAACAACTCTGACTCAACATGGAACTTTTTAGCAATAAACGGGGTAACAAAGAAAAGGGTGGCACCTGGATCAATCAAAGAATATACATCAAGATCAAAGATTTTCAACATATTGGTAACAACATCGGGGACCTCACCAACCCCTTGCCTTCCATGTAGAGCATAGAATCGATTATGCCTTGGGGCACCACCTTGAGGATCACCTCTACCCAATGGAACTGTATTTGCACCTCGACCCTTGCTATAGTTTCTTGGACAATCCACCCTTTTGTGACCAAGCTCCTCCCAATCAAAGCATACATTAGAACCCTTCAAACACGGGAGCCTATGACTCTTTCCACATGTAGGGCATACATTAATGAAAGCCACACCACCAACACCTTAAGGCCTAGGGAAGTCATTAGCAAACACCCTATTTGTAGCATGAGGAGGCCCTTGGCCTTGTTGGAATCGGCCACCCCTATGGAATTTACCTCCATGACTGGCTCTCTTGGCCTCATGTCCCCTCCTCTTTCTCATCTTTTCTTTCTCTATTTTCTCGGCATAAGTCATTAATCAAGACAAGTCTATATCACCAATAAGCAAGGTAGACCGGCATTTCTCACTCGCAAAGTCGGAGACCCCTATCATAAATTTATTCATCCTCGATCTAGGATTAGCCACCAAGTGAGGAGCATACTTTGAAAGTTGATTACATTTGAGGGAATACTCCCTCACACTCATGGCACCTTGTTCAAGTTCATAAACTTTACTAATTTTGCCTTCCTAAGTTCAAGAGGGAAAAATCGATTAAGGAAGGTCATTTTGAACTCCTCCCAAAGCACTACCTTACCAACCCCCTTCTCACCCTTCCATTGCTCATACCAAATTTAGGCTACCCCTTTAAGTTGGTACGCTGCCAACTCCCCCTTTTAATTTTGCCCAACACCCATGATATTCAAGATTTTGTAGACCTCATCAATGAACTCTTGTGGATCTTCATCTACCTTTGACCCATGCACAACCGGAGGATTCATCCTCATGAAGTCTCTTACCTTAGCTCCTGGGGTAGTAGCATGAGGGACTTGGGGCCATTGCTGGACTTGATTGGCCACCACTTGGGGAAGCATGGTAAGAGCATCTCGGAGCTCACCATTGTTAGGTTGCTCCTTGGGAGTTTTGGTCGACCTTCCTCTAGTGTTTGGCATGATCTAGCATAGCAAAGAACAATCATTAGGGAGAAACTCATCACAACTCTACAGCACAACATAGAATATGAAGAAGGGAAATATTTCCTAAAATGCCTCATAGCCTCCTATTCATAGTCATGGCGCGCTTCACAACCATAAATAGGACTCTAATTAACGTAGTGTTTTGACTTTGAGGATCTATCAACCGAGTGCTCTGATACCAAATTTGTCACGACCAAGACCTAGGGCCTAGACGTGACACGACGAATGGGGAACCTGAAAGAACCCCAATCAAGCCTCTCAACTTATCATTACACATCACTGGTCGCAGAAGCATGTAAAATACATAAAAGAAGCATAAAGGGTCTAAGGGATAGCTTGCCAAAAGCTCAACATCAAGACAATGAGTCATAGCTCGTACCATAATTACAAAACTTGTCGAACAACACCTCTAAATACATAGATAGAGTGGGGGCCAAAACAAAGTAACCGGGCTCACCCTCATAGTCAAAATAGAACATAAGAAAATGTCTCAATACATAGATAATAGGAATCATAGACTAAGGTCCTTGAAATGGAGGACTCAGCAATAACCTTGGTATAGAACCGACTAGCCACGTGGAGGGGGAGGATGATCAACTTGAGCACCAGTTCCTACATGGTGATATCATGTAGGCAAGAGTATGCATTAGTACATTTGAATGTACTAAGTATGTGGGATGCCATACAACAAGAGGTAAGTTTCATTATCAAGATGCATAACAATAAGCAATAGACATGATATAACAACATGACATGTATGATCAATGCATAAGTAAAACATGCTTAAGTAACCTATGCTCATATAGGATATCATATGTGTAGAAGAGACCAAACTAAATTTCCAAAGTACAAACCTCTTGGTAGGTTAGTGATGTTGCCACCCCATCACTTAGGTGGATGAGCACTAACTCTCATCTAGGTTGGTGATAATGCCGCCCCATCACCATGGTGGAGAAGTACAAACCCTTCCCTAGGTTGACCAGTACAAACACCATCTAGGTTAGTTATTATGCTGCCCCATCACCAGGTGAAGAAGTACAAACCCTTCACTAGGTTATCCGAGTGCTTAAACCCCCCAGATTGAGCATGGTTGATTCTACAATTTATATAGGATTCATCATATGCTCTAGTGCAACACTTCATATAGGAATAACCATATACATAAGCTTATTTCATCATCATAAAATCATTCATATCATATCTCATACTTTGGACCTTCATTTACTCAAGAAATCATAACCGGACATTTTATCAAACACCTTGGGGGTGTGTAGTGGGGGTAAAAGACCATGCAATTTGGAGATGAAATCATGCAAGAAAATTTGTAGTAAAACCATCAATCAACACCTTGCAATAGCCCCAAGACATTCACATCAAAACCCCTCATCAAATCCAACATTAGATCCAAGATTTAGAGTTCAAACATGCGAAAACAACCATACTTTCATGAACTAAAATCACTGTGCAGTAAATTTCTCAATATTCAAGACCCACATGTAAAATCAACTTCAAATCATGCAATATTAGTAAAAAAAGAGACTTAGGCACCATGGGTGGAAGGACCCAATGGTTCAACACCACATACCTTAGCTTAGGATGAACTTGGTGAAGATTGGAGATGGAGACTTAAAGCTTGAAAAAGAACCTTGAAGGAGAATCTTAGCTTGGGATGAGTGTTTGGGACTTGAGTTTGGGTGAGTTCCAAAATTTAATTTTGAAGCTAGAGTACTATAAGAATGATGACATGCTATCATTCGACTCAAGGTAGGATTGAACAAAGAGATCTCTTCTAAGATGATAATTCACAAGTTTGCTAGTTTGAATGACATCTTTGAAGTAGCCCAAGCGATAGAGAGGCAACTCAAGGAGGAAAGTTGTCCAAGTACAAAGGTATGTAATCTTCCAATTCTCAAAGTATTAACAAAGAAAAGGCTCAAAAATCTTTTGGATAGAACAAAGGCAAGGATCTTAAGAAGCCTTATAAGAAGAAAGCAGTTGAAAGCAATGCTCTAGAATAACCATCAAGAGAAAGAGGTAACAAGAAACTGATTAAGCACCCTAAAGGCATTCAATGTCACAAATGCAAAGGATGGGTTCACATGATGCGGGAGTGCCCTAATTAGTTGGATGTCCTCGTCCAAGGAGGAGAAGAGTTGTACCTTAGTGAAGAGGATGTGAACATAAGCCTCAAGATGATGGTGAGTTTGTTGATAATGAAGGTGAGGAACAAGATCCATGTGAAGGAAGAGAAGTAGCGGTTCCTAATTGGTTGATGAGTACAAATCCAACTTATGATACTTAGCCTCAAAAGAGAGAGTTCACCGTACCAATGTATATAGTGAGGCAAGTCATGATTAGCAAGGCATTCGATGATCCAAGTCAAAGGAAAACCACTTCCATTCTAAGTGCCTCATCAAAGGTAATGTGTGCTCTTTGATCATTGAAAGTGGAAGTTGTGCCAATGTTGTTAGCACTGCCTTAGTGGATTTCTTGAAACTTGCTACCACCAAGCCTGTTATGCCTTACAAACTTCAATGGCTTGTGTGAGTGTAGAAAATTAAGAGTGCAAAGATAAGTGTTGATCAAATTTCAAAATGGGAAGTACCAAGATGAGATCTTAAGTGATGTAGTCCCAATGAAAACTTGTTATGTGCTACTCGGGACCTTGGCAATATGACTGTGCAACCAAGCATGATGGGAGATCCAAGAAGTACTCACTAGTATTGGACGGTCATAAGTATGTCCTTCATTTTATGTCACCCTCTCAAGTCAATGAAGTGTATCAAAAGATGAGTGAATTGAGGGAGAAAAGAAGTGAGAAGAGGAACATGTGGAAATTGAGGATGAAGATTGTCATAATCCAAGCTTAGGGCCTAGACGTGACATGGAAAATAGGAACCCAAAGGGATCCAAACAGGCCTCTTAGCATATCAATCACATGTCTTTGGTCGCTGAAGAAAAGTAAGCAATCACAAAAGATATAATAAATAGGGAACCAGGACTAAGGAAAGTGTTTGATAATCATTAAAGAGTAAAAGAGTTAGGCTCTAGCATAAGCACATCATAATATCCAATACCACCTCTAACATGGAATAGAGTGGGGCTAAGACACGTTTTGAGCTCACCCTCATAGTAATCAATGTTTAACATAAAGAAGTCTCTAAATACAAAGAGTAACAAAGATAGTGTCCTCGGACTTGAGGACTCACCAAAGCTTGCTTCAATGGATCATACTAACTATGTGGAAGATGATCAAATGGTGCTCCGGTCTGTATATGGTAATATCATGTAGGCATAGAATATGCGTTAAAATATTTGGATGTACTAAGTATGTAGGATGCAATGCAACAATACATAAGCAAATATAGTCAAAATGCATAATAATAAGCAATAGCTAAGTATAATCTCAATATGTCATACATGATCAATGCTTGAAGTAAAACATGCTTGTAAATCATTCAACTTGCATAGAATATAATACATGTGCAGGAATAGACCCTAACTGACAAAAGTAAGGCCAACCGAGCTACAACTTGGAATCTCAATGATTACCCCTCATCTATAAAGAGGTGGTCTAGTTGACAAGGTAATCATATTTTACCTTACAGGAGCCCATCCCATGTTGGAGAAGCAACCCCCTTACAGGAACCCATCCCATTTTGGGATTTCATGATAAAGTGTAATAAATGGATCCACTAGTATATCAAGGGTAAATTATAATCCTATGTTGGCACATAGTTTGAGGAAAGGAGTATGGATCTTTGAAGATAGTCCACGCCGACATCTAATCCATCAGTGTTAAGTCTATTCCCACCGAATACTTAAGATAATCATACTTTAATCATAACATGAATAGCGTGTAAGTACATGACTTGAGTAGTTCATAAAAATATTTGACCTCTAATGGTGAGCCTAACTAGAAATATGAGAGTAGATCATAATCACACATGAACCCTTGCTTTAGCATGAATGGCTCACAAGAGGTAAAAATCTTGAAATAGGGCTTAACTTGATACTTGCAAAATCATAGATACTTTTCATGAATTCAATACATACTTGAAATCTATTAATCATCATATAGTTACTTGACTTGTAAATCGTGAAATAAATCATCAATAACTTGAGAATTCTTGACTTGACATTTTATCAAACACTTGGTGGATTCATGATACTAGTTCAAAATCATGCAATTCAAGAATGAAATAAGATGATAACACTTAATTAAATCAACCCACCAACATGTAGTAAAACCCTCATGTAGAGTACTTTGAAATCCATCATCAAAACTCATAATAGATCCTAGTTTCATAGCTTAAAACATGCACAGTCTCAATAGATATAATCAAATCATAGTATAAGCTTGAAATAGATAATCATGTATAATCAATCAATATTTCATAAAAACTCAACATAATTCATGCTTATAATTCATAATACGAGATACCTATAGGTTATACAACTTGAAAACATGCAATTTTCATGAAAAGGGAGATTGAGCTCCATGGGTGAAAGGACCCAATGGATGAAACCCACATACCTTAAACTTGGGTTTTCTTGAGATGTGCTTGAACAAAACATAGCTTGAAGGGAATCCTTGGATTCCAAAGTTAATCTTGAAATCCTTGAAATTTGAATGAGATATTTGGTAAAGTCTTGGAGAGGTTTTTGTAAGGGTTTTCAATGATGTAGAGTTGAAAAATGTCTATGTATAGGTGTTTTCATGCATAAGTGGGCATGCGGCTATGACCCTAATACCCTTGGACAACACAAAAAATTGAGAAAAAACTTGTACTACTCCGCATCCGGTCTGCAATATAAACCCATCACTGAGGAAAGAATAACACTGATCCGTGTACAGTCTTCGTTGTGGCCTAGTCATGGATACACACTGTTTTATGAAAATTAGCAAAAATTAATTTTTGCTATGGGTTCTTTAAAATTCAGGTTATACCTATTTCTTACTCAATATTTCCCCTTGATTGAGAATATGAAGTCATATTTTTGATATCACACATTGATTTTGAGATATATAGAAATTACAATTATGGGCATTTTCGAAGCATATTTTGGGGCATTTTAATATCTCCCCCTTGGGAATATTCATCCCCGAATGTCAAAGAAATATGCACATGAATGCAACAAATGCATTTAAACATCAGTTTTAAAAAGTTTCAACATGAATGTCAAAAATCATCATAAATTTGTTACCATGAACATAAATACATGCAAAATGACATGAGGGCTGAAACTTACAACTTAAAATCATATAGGGGACTTAAATTAGTACCTTTAGTTTGAGTAGAGTAGGAGAGATATGGGTATCACTTTGTCATGTACGCCTCGACTTCCCATGTGACACTTTGAAGTTGTTGGTTCCTCCAAAGGACCTTGACGGAAGTTACATCTTTATTTCTCAACCTCTTGATCACTTGTTTATCCAAAATCTCCATTGGGACCTCCTTATAGGTCAGATTATCTTCTGCGACACCCACAACATCAAACAACACTACAGCATTTAGGTCACCTACACACTTTCTCAACATGGATACATGAAAGATCTTATGAACCATATTCATCTCCATGGGCAACTCCAACTCATATGTAACCTTACCCACTCTTCTCAAAACTTTATAAGGAGCCACAAACCTTGGGCTTAATTGTGACACCCCGTAACTCCATGCTCTTTTATATCCATATTTCAATCCTCATATTTTTAGGTGGGGAGTGTATTAGTTTTATGGGAGACTTCTAGTAATTTGACGAGTTCAAGACTTCTCTATGAATTGAGTTTTGCTGATGGTTTATGCAAGGGTCAACTTTAAACAAGCATAAACTTTAGCACACATGGAGCTGGATGACCCACGATATGCCAAAAGAAATCCCTTTGAGTTAGCTTTCCAATGCATTTGTTTACATTATTCCGAGTTTGGATGAAGGAGTTATGCCTATTTCCATAGAACCCTCCTGTGCAGTGATGCCACACGGGCAGCCACATGGGTCGTATGGCATCTCCCGAGCTGTGTGACTTGCCTGAGGCCTAAAATGGCTACTTTGTGGCTAAGGCATGTGCAACGACAGGCCACACGAGCCATATGGTGTGGTATGGGCCGAGAGGCCCTCCGTAAGGCTTCCGGAGCGAAACATTTTCAAAGTGTAAAATTACCATCAGGTAACTTTCACAAAATTTTTGAAGTATGGTCTGACGGATAAGTAAATAGACTATGTGACCTCACACAACCCATGAACCAATCCTTGAGGTGGCACTTAGGCAAAAAACTCCATGTGTTGGCCAAGTTTCAAATTTCCAGAAATTGTTTAAGTGTTGGTACAGAGGCACTCCGCACGAACCATGGAGTGCCACACAACCTAGGTAACCTTAAGTGAGGTGATACTTGATCAATTTTTCTCTCCATTTCATTAATGGCATTTTTATGAATTTAATCCTTTCTAATAACCTTTGTAGACTTCCAATGCTATCTTAACCTCCCCAAAAGACCTAAACCCTATTTAAAAGGATCAAAAAGTCATTAATCTCAACTTGTATACGCTCTCAAATTCTCTCAAGATCCTCTATCAAAACCTCAATACAAATTCAAGGAAACTCAAGAGCAAGTTTTGGATTCCAAGACCCATTTCCAAGCTTCAAGTCTTTCACAACCCAATTCCAACAAATTCAAGGTCTAAGGTATGTGGATTTAGACCATTAGGTCCTTTCACCCAAAGTGTCCAACCTTCGTTTTCATGAATGTTGCATATTTCCAGGTCATCTTATTTATGGGTATTACTCATTATTGATTATGATTATATACTTTGTTGGGGTTTCATGAAAAATTGATTGAAAACACATGTTTACTCATTTTAAGTCTACACTATGAGATGATTTGCCTATTATGACTGTGCATGTTTTGAGCTATGGAGCTATGATTTAGGATGATATTTGATGGGGGTTTCCAATGTATTGCAGATGAGGGTTTTACCAAGTGTTGGTGGGTTGATTTACGTTAAGATTTCTCACATGATTTCACTTTCAAATTGCATGATTTTGAACTAGCATTTCATACCCACCAAGTATTTGATAAAATGTATTGTTAAGGATTCTTGAGTTATTGGTGATATATTGCATGGCTTATGAGTCTAGTAACTTTTTGATGATGAAATGAATGTATGTATATGTTGAATTCATGAAAAATATCTATAGTGTTGCAAGTTGACCACACTTTGATGGGGGGTGCTATACCTTTGAGGGGTATATACCTTTGCCACTTTAATGGAGGTGCTATGCCCATCTACCATGTTGAGGGGTATATACCTTGGCCATCAAACCATCTACCATGTTGAGGGGTATATACCTTGGCCACTTTGATGGGGGGGTGCTATGCCCATCTACCATATTGAGGGGTATATACCTTGACTACTTTGATGGGGGGGGGTTATGCCTGTCTACTAATTAAGGGGTAGATACCTTAATCATTTCCAAAGAGGGTGATATACCTTGGATTCCAAGTACTAGGTTGCTTGGTCTATGATGATGATCTCTTCCTACACATGTACTATGTTCTATCTAAGTATTTTTTATTTCAAGAATCATTCATGCATGCTATATTATTATTATGCTCATTCAATGTTTAATTATGCATTTCAATTATGTTGCTTATATCTTGTTGCATTGTATCCTATATAATTAGTACATTCAAACGTACAAACACATTTTCTTGCCTACATGATTTCACCATGTAGGAACCAGAACTCCTCACGATCATCCTCTTCGTGGCTAGTTTGTCATCTTGAAGATAATCTATTGGTGAGTCCTCAAGTTTGGGGACACTAGCTTTGCACTCTTACTTTTGTTTTCTCCTTATCTTGAACTTTGATAGTAAAAGGGTTAGCCCAGAAAGTGTCTTGGCCTCCGCTCAAGTCTATGTTTAGAGGTGTTATTTTTGAACTAATGATATACTTATATCGTGAGCTATGACTCTTCTATATTTTATGCTATCAAAGACTTACCTTAGCCCCTTTATCCTTAATTGTATTCTCTTGTTGTTGTTTACTTTGCTATTGTGACCAAGGATATGTGATTGATATGGTAAGAGGCTTATTTGGGTCCCTTTGGGCTCCTATTCGCTGTGTCACATCTAGGCCCTAGGCTTGGGTCTTGATAAACTTAGTATTAGAGCCCTAGGTTGTTAATAGTCCTTGGTGTCCAACACATCACATCAATTAGAGTCTTATTCATGGTTGTGCAATGTGCCACAACTATGAGTAAGAGGCTATGAGGCACTTTAAGAAATATTCCCTTCTTCATGGTCTATGTCATGCGATAGAAGTTAGATTAGGTTCTCCTTTAACTAATGTTCTCTGCTATTTTAGATCATTCCTAATACAAGAGGAGGAAGGGCCCATACACCCAAAGAGCAACTGACTAATGAAGAGCTTCAGGATGTTATTGCTATGCTAGCTCAAGCCATGACTAATCAAATCAACTAAGGGGTCTAAGTCCCTCATGCTCCTACTCTGGCATCTAGGATGAGTGATTTAATGAGGATGAACCCACCGGAGTTCTATGGGTCTAAAGTGGATGAGGACCCTCAAGAATTTATTGATGAGGTGTACAAAGTGTTATCTATTGTGGGGGTTAGATCAGAGGAGAAGGCAGAGTTGGTGGCTTACAAACTCAAGGGGGTGGCCCAAATATGGTTTACCCAATGGAAGATGGGGAAGGAGAACAACAATATGATTTTTTGGGTGGAGTTTAAGGTAGTATTTCTCAACCAGTTCTTCCCTCTTGAGTTAAGGGAGGCAAAAAATAATGGAATTCATCAATTTATAGTATGGATCGATGAGTATGATGGAACATGCCCTCAAGTTCAACCAATACTCTAAATATGCTCCACGATTGGTAGCCGAGCCAAGGTCTAGAATGAACAAGTTCGTGATGGGTGTATCCGATTTAGTGAATGAGGAGTATTGTCCTATCTCATGATTTATGCCAAACAATTAGAGGGGGAAAAGTTGAGAAAGAGGAGGGGTCATGAGGCGAAGAAGGCCCGTTTTGAAGGTAGATTCCAAAGTCCCAAGGGTGGTCGGTTTCATCAAGGCCAAGGGTCTTCTAATGCTCCGACTAGAGGGTTTACTAATGACAACCCAAGGGTCCAAGGTGGTGTTGATTTGGTGCCTGAGCCTATGTGCCTAAAATATGGTAGAGGCCATGATGGCCAATCTTTGAAGGATACTAATGCTTATTATGGTTGTGGTTAAGTGGGTCATACGGTGATGAATTGCCCTCATAATTATATCAAGGGTAGGGATGGCCGTCCATAATGCCGACGTGCAAATGCGGTTCCTTTGGAAAGAGAAGGCCAACAAGGAGGTGTCCCAAGGCAAAACTAATTCTATACTCTCCAAGAGAGGAAAGGGGTGGATAAGGTGCCCGATGTTGTCACCGATATGGCAATAGTCTTTGATTTTGATGTGTATGCATTGATAGACCGAGTGTCACTCTTTCTTTTGCTACTCCTTTTGTTGCCAAAAAGTTTCATGTTAACCCCAAAATATTGTCTAAGCCATATTAAGTGTCTACTCCTATTAGTGCGTCTATCGTAACTAGGATGGTCGATAGAAATTGTCCCATTTTCATTTTGCATAAAATATTTCCTTGTGATTTGTTGAGTTTGATATGGTGAATTTTTATGTCATTCTTGGGATGAATTGGTTGCATGCATATTATACCTCTATAAAGGGTGTCTCTATCATCTTGTAAGGGTTAGGGATGTTGAGTCCAAAGTCTTTGCTAAAGAGTCGGTTCTGGTGGTTAATAAAATCCTAGATGTCTTTCTTGATGAGCTTCCCCGTGTCCCTCCCGAAAAGGAGATAGACTTTCATATAGACATCCTTTTTGATACCCAACCCATTTCTATTCCCCTTACTAAATGGCCCAGGCAGAGTTAAAGTAGTTGAAGAAGCAATTGAGGGATTTTTCAAGGGGCTAGTCACTTCTCTAAGATTGATCTTCGGTTCGGGTATCACCAAATAAAAGTGAGGGAGTGTGAAATTCCCAAGACAACTTTCTAGACTAGGTATAGGCACTATAAGTTTGTAATTATGTCCTTCGGATTGACTAATGCACCAACTATCTTCAAGGATCTTATGAATATGGTCTTTAAATCCTACCTTTATTTGTTTGTGGTGGTTTTTATCAATGATATCTTGATCTATTTTTATAGTAAGGTGTAGCATGTGGGTCACGTGAGGGTAGTGTTCCAAATCTTAAGAGAGGTGATGTTGTATGCCAAATATGAAAAATGTGAGTTTTGGTTGGGAGAAGCTGCTTTCCTAGGTCATGTGGTGTCGGCTGATGGTATTAAGGTAGATCCTAAAAAGATGGAGATGATTAGAAATTGGCCTAGACCTTTGACTCCCTTTGACATTAGAAGTTTCTTGGGCTTAGTAGGTTATTACTAGAGGTTTGTGAATACATTCTCCTCTATTGCTTCTTTTATGGCTAAGTTGACCCAAAAGAAGCTAAAATTTGTATGGACCAATGAGTATGAAAAGAGTTTCCAAACTATGAAAGATAAGCTTATCTCCACTCGTATCTTCTCTATACTGAAAGGATTAGAAGGGTTTGTTATGTATTGTGATGCCTCCATAATTAGTTTGGGTTGTGTTTTGATGCAAAATGGTAAGATGATAGCGTATGCCTATAATCAACTTAAGGTTCATGAAAAGAATTATCCTACCCATGACCTTGAATTGGCCGCCGTGGTAGTTTCTTTGAAAATTCGGCATCATTATTTGTATGGGGTACATGTTAATATGTTTACCTATCATAAGAGTCTCCAATATGTGTTAACCCAAAAGGATCTTAACTTAAGACAATGGAGGAGGTTGGAGCTTCTTAAAGACTATGACATGAGGGTGCATTATCACCTCGATAAGGCTAATATTGTGGCCGATGCTTTGAGTAGGGTGTCTATGGGTAGTTTAGCACATGTTGATGATAGTGGCAAGGAGGTGGCTAAAGAGGTGTATCGGTTGGCTAGATTGGGAGTTAGGTTGGAGGAGGTCGACAATGGTGGTGTAGTGGTTGTTGATAGTTCTAAGTCTTCATTTATTGAGGAGGTAAAGGCAAAATAAGATCTTGAACTCACCTTGTTAGAATTGAAGGCCTTGGTGAGAGATAGAAAGGTGGAGGTTTTCTCCCAAAGGGGAGATAGTGCCCTTAGGTACCAAGGTAGGTTGTGTGTGCCTAGTGTTGATGACTTGAGAAAGAGGATTTTCGATGAGGCTCATAATTCATCCTATTTTATTCACCCCGGTTCTACAAAGATGTATAAAGATTTGAGGGACGTGTTTTGGTGGGGTGGTATTAAGTGAGGTATTGTTAAGTTTGTATCCAATTGTCATAATTGCCAACAAGTGAAAGCCGAACATCAAAGGCCGGGTGGCCTAGCCTAAGATATTGAGATTCCTACTTAGAAGTGGGAGGAAATCAATATGGATTTTGTGATTAGGTTGCCTGAGACTAGAAAGATTTTTGATTCTATTTGGGTTGTGGCCGATAGAATGACAATGTCGGCTCATTTCCTACCGGTTAAGACTACTTATGGTGCCGAAGACTATGCTAGGTTGTACATCTATGCGTTGGTTAGATTTTATGGGGTTACTTTATCTATCATTTCAGATCATGGTGCTCAATTCACTTCACACTTTTGGAGGTCCTTCCAAAGAGGTCTTGGTACCAAGGCAAAGCTTAGCACGACCTTTCACCCTCAAATAGATGGCCAAGCCAAAAGGACTATCCAAACTCTTGAGGATATGCTTAGACCTTGTGTTTTGGAGTTTAAGGGTAGTTGGGATAATCACTTTCCACTCATTGAGTTTGCTTATAATAATAGTAATCATTAAAGAATTAGTACGACTCCTTTTGAGGCTCTTTACGAAAGGTATTGTAGCTCTCTGATTGGGTGGTTTAAGGTGGGGTGATGGCCTGGTTAGGTCCATATTTGGTTATGGAGACCATGGAGAAGGTGAGGTCGATTAGGGAGAGATTGAAAACCATCCAAAGTCGATAAAAGTCCTATGCTGATGTAAGGAGGAGAGATCTTGAATTTAAAGTTAGTGATTGGGTCTATTTGAAGGTTTCACTCATGAAGGGTATGGTTCGTTTTGGTAAAAAAGGTAAATTGAGTCCAAGATTCGTAGGGCCTTATAGAGTGTTAAGGAGGATTGGTATGGTGGCCTATGAGTTAGAGTTCCCAATGACATGCATATGGTTCATCCGGTCTTTCATGTGTCTATGTTGAAGAAGTGTGTGGGTGACCCAAGTTCTATTGTGCCTCTAGATGTTGTGGGTGTTGTTGAAGACAAATTGCCTTATGAAGAGGTCCCAGTAGAAATTTTAGATAGACAAGTGAAGAGGTTAAGGAATAAGAATGTAGCTTCTGTTAAGGTCCTTTGGAGGAACTAATAAGTTGATAGTGCCACATTGAAAGCCGAGGTGGACATGCAAAAGCAATATCCATATTTCTTCCACTCTACCCAAGCCTAAGGTACTAATTTAAGTCCCCCTATGTGATTTAAAGAATTAAGTTTTGTCCTTTATGTCATTTGCATGCATTTATATTTATGTTGACAAGTTTATGGTGATTTTTGATGTTCATGTTGAAGCTTTATGAAAATAATGTTTAATGTATTTGTTGCATCAATGTTGGGATAAATCTTCATGATTACTTTCCTTATATACGTTTCTTTGACATTCAGGGACGAACGTTCTCAAGAGGGAGATAATGTGACACCCTGTAACTCCATTCTCTTTTGTATCTATGTTTCAAGCCTCATTTGCTTAGGTGGGGAGTGTATTAAGGTCATGGGAGACTTCTAGTACTTTGACGAGTCCTCGGATGAAGGAGTTATGTCTATTTCCATAGAACCCTCCTATGTAGTGATGCCACACGAGCCGTGTGGCATCTCCCGAGCCGTGTGACTGGCCTGGGGCCTAAAATAGACACTTTAGGGCCATGACATGTGCCATGATAGGCCACACAAGTAGTGTAATGTGGCACAGGTTATGAGGCCATCCGTGAGCCTTCCGGAGTGAAAACTTCTCCAAGTGTAAATTTACCATGTCGTAACTTTTGCAAAACTTTCTATGTATGGTTTGACGGACTAGTAAACGGACCATGTGACCTCAGACAGCCCGTGAACTAGTCCATGAGGTGACATTTAGGCGAAAAATTCCAAGTGGTTGCCAAGTTTCCAATTTCCAGAAATTGTTAAAGTATTGGTTCACGGGCACTCCACAGGAATTGTGAAGTGCCACACGACCCATGTATCCTCAAGTAAGGTGACACTGTATCAATTTTTCTCTCTATTTCATGAATTGTGTTTTCTTGAGAAGTGCCACACGACCCGTGTGACCTCAAGTGAGGTGACACTTTATCAATTTTTCTCTCCATTTTATTAATGGCATTTTCATGAATTTAATCCATCTAATGACCTTTTTAGACTTCCAATGATATATTCACCCTCCCCAAAAGACCTAAACCCTATTCAAAAGGATCAAAGTCATTACTCTCAACTTGAATATACTCTTAGATTCTCTCAAGAGCCTCTATCAAAATCCCAATACAAAGTCAAGGAAATTCAAGAGCAATTTTTGGATTCCAAGACCTACTTCCAAGCTTCAAGTCTTTCATAACCCAATTCCAAGAAATTCTAGGTCTAAAGTATGTGGGTTTCAACCATTAGATCCTTTAACCCATGGTGCCCATCCTTCCTTTTTATGCAAATTACATGTTTCCAAGTCGTGTTACTTAAAAGTATGTGGGTTTCAACCATTAGATCCTTTAACCCATGGTGCCCATCCTTCCTTTTTATGCAAATTACATGTTTCCAAGTCGTGTTACTTATGGGTATTACTCATTATTGATTATGATCATATACTATGTTGGGGTTTCATGAAGCGTTGATTGAAAACACATGTTTACTCATTTTAAGTCTACACTATGAGATGATTTGCCTATTGTGACTATGTATGTTTTCGAGCTATGGATCTATGATCTAGGAGGATATTTGATGAGGGTTTTCAATGTATTTCACATGAGGGTTTTACCAAGTGTTGGTGGGTTTATTTACATTAAGATTTCTCACATGATTTCACTCTTGAATTGCATGATTTTGAACTTACATTTCACACCCGCCAAGTGTTTGATAAAATGTCTTATTAAGTATTCTTGAGTTATTGGTGATCTATTGCATGGCTTATGAGTCTAGTAACTTTATGATGATGAAAGGAATGTATTTATATGTTGAATTCATGAAAAGTATCTATAGTGTTGCAAGTTGACCACACTTTGATGGGGAGTGCTATGCCCATTTACCATGTTGAGGGGTATATACCTTGGCCACTTTGAAGGGGGTGCTATGCCCATCTACTATGTTGAGGGGTATATACTTTGATCACTTTGATGGGGGCATGCTATACACATCTTCCAATTGAGGGGTAGATTCCCTAATCACTCCCTAAGGGGGTACTATGCCTTGGATTCTAAGTACTAGGTTGCTTGGTCTATAATGATGGTCTTTTCCTACACATATACTATGTCTATCTAAGCATGTTTTACTTCACACATCATTCATGCATGCTATATTGCTATTATGCTCATTCAATTCTTAATTATACATTTTGATTGTGTTGTTTATCTTTTGATGCATTGCATCCTACATACTTAGTACTTTCAGACGTACTAACACATACTCTTGCCTGCATGATTTCACCATGTAAGAACCGAAACTCCTCACGATCATCCTCCTTGTGGATAGTTGGTCACATTGAAGATAAGCTATTGGTAAGTACTTAAGTTCGGGGACACTAGCTTTGCACTCTTACTTTTATTATCTCCTTATGTTGAACTTTGATACTAAAAGGGTGAGCCTGGAAAGTGTCTTGGCCTCCGCTCAAGTCTATGTTTAGAGGTGTTTGTTGGAACTAATGAGGTACTTATGTTGTGTGCTTTAACTCTTCTATCTTTTTTGCTATCAAAGACTTCCCTTAGCCCTTTATCTTTAATTGTATTCTCTTGATTTTGTTTACTTTGCTTCCGTGACCAAGGATGTGGGATTGATACGCTAAGAGGGTTGTTTGGGTCCTTTTGGGTTCTCATTCGCCATGTCACCTCTAGGACCGAGGCTTGGTTCATGACATTAATTTCCCCTTCTTGCCAAATTAGACTATACCCTTCATGGGTGACACTTTCAAATAGACCCAATCACCAACCTCAAACTCAACATCTGTTCTCCTTACGTCGGAATAGGGCTTTTGTCTACTTTGGGCTATTTTCAATATCTCCCTAATCAACCTCACCTTCTCCAAGGCCTCCATGACTAAATCTGGACCTAGCAAAGCCATCTCCCCAGTTCAAAAAACTCAATTGAGGATCTATAACCTCTACCATATATAGCTTCAAAGGGAGCATACAAATGGTTGAGTGGTAGCTATTATTGTACGCAAACTCAATGACTGGAAGATGTTCATCCCAACTATCAGCTTCAAAGGGAGCCATACCAATTCTTGAGTGATAGCTATTGTTGTAAGCAAACTCAATGAGTGGAAGATGTTCATCCCAACTACCCTTAAACTCCAAAACACAAGCCCTAAGAATATCCTCAAGAGTTTGGATAGTCCTTTTGGCTTGACCATCTGTTTGAGTAAGAAAAGCCGTGCTAAGCTTAACCTTGGTACCGAGAACTCTTTGGAATGACCTCCAAAAGGGAGAAGTGAATTGAGCACCCTGATCCAAAATGATAGACAAGGGCACCTCATGCAATCTAACCAACTCATGAATGTACAACTAGGAATAATCTTCAGCACCATAAGTAGTTTTGACCGGTAGAAAGTGAGCCGACTTTGTCATTCTATCCATGACAACCCAAGTAGAGTCAAAATGTTTCCTAATCTTAGGCAACCCAACCACATAATCCATGTTGGTCTCTTCCCACTTCCAACTGGGAATCTTTAGCTCTTATGCTAGGCCACCCGACCTTTGATGTTTGGCCTTCACTTGTTGGCAATTGTGACATGCATATATGAACTTGGAAATGTCCATCTTCATACCACCCCACCAATATACCTCCCTCAAGTCTCTATACTTCTTTGTAGAATCGGGGTTAATTAAATATGATGAATTATGAGCCTTCTTTAAGATCAATTCTTTCCATAATCTTTAAGGAGCTCTAACCACCTTTTTTTTTAATCTAAAGTTAAGATCTTTTTAAGTGAACACATATTGGAGACTCTTTTGGTTGGTATATACATCAACGTGAACCCCATACAAGTAGTGACGCCAAATTTTCAAAGCAAATACCACAATCGCCAATTCAAGATCATGGGTGGGATAATTCTTCTCATACACCTTTTCTAGAGGCATATCCTCTTACCTTGCCATTTTGCATCAAAACACACCCCAAACCAATTCTTGAGGTATCACAATATACAAAAAATCCTTCCAACCCTTCTGGTAGAGCCAAGATAGGAGCAGAGACAAGCTTATCTTTCAAGTCTTGGAAACTCTTTTCAAATTCACCGGTCCACGCAAATTTCACCTTCTTTTAGGTTAACTTTTTCATAAGGGAAGCAATGAGAACCCATTTACAAACCTTCAGTAACAACCTGCTAATCCCAAGAAACTCCTAATATCCAATGGTGTCAAAGGTCTAGGCCAATTTCTAATCACCTCTTTCTTCTTAGGATCCATCTTAATGCCATCACCCGACACCACATCCCCAGAAAAAGCAACCTCTTTCAACCAAAACTCACATTTTTTATATTTAGCATACAACCTCTCCTACCTCAAGATTTGCAACACCACCCTCAAGTGATTCACATGCTCCTTCTCACTATTGGAATAAATCAAGATATGATCAATAAAAACCACCATAAACAAGTCAAGGTAGGGTTTAAAGACCCGATTCATGAGATCCACAAATATAGCCAGTGCATTAGACAACCCAAAGGAAATAACCACAAACTCGAAGTGCCAATATCTAGTCCGAAAAGCCATCTTAGGAATATCACACTTCCTCACTTTCACTTGGTGATACCCAAAAGGAGGATCAATCTTACAAAAGTGACTAGCCCCTTGAAGTTGATCAAAAAGGTCATCAATCCTTGGTAGAGGGTACTTGTTATTTATGGTGACTCTATTAAATTTCCGGTAATCAATGCACATTCTAAGAGAATCATTCTTTTTCTTCACAAACAACATTGGTGCACCCCAAGGCGACTTACTAGGCCTTATGAAACCCTTTTCCAACAAATCCCTCAATTACTTCTTGAACTCCTTCAACTCCACTGCAGCCATATGATAAGGGGGAATAGAAATGGGTTGCATATGGGAAAGATGTCTATACCAAGATCTATTTTCCCTTTTGGGAGAAACACCGGAAGCTCATTAGGAAAGACATCAAGAAACTCATTAACCACCGAACTGACTCCATAGGAAGGAATTTGGACTCAACATCCCTAACCCTTAGAAGATGCTAAAGACAACCCTTGAAAATCAACCTTTGGGATTTAAGATAAGAAATGAATCTACCCTTGACTACCACATCACAACTTTCCTACTCAAGGATGGGCTCATTAGGGAATTGGAATTTAACCCTACAGGTTCTACAATCAATAAAAGCATAATATGCGTGCAACCAATCCATCCCAAGAATGACATCAAAATCCACCATGTCTAATTCAACAAAATAACAAGGCAAGATTTGTTTTGCAAAATGAACATGGAACAATTTGTATAGACTCTTCTAGCAACAATGGACTCACTAACGGGGGTAGACACTTCATAAGGTTCACCAATAATTCAGGAATCACATGAAGATTTTTGGCAATAAAAGAAGTAATAAAAAAAAGAGTGCACCTGGGTCTATCTATGCATACACATCAAAATAAAAAATCTTTAACATACCGGTGATGACATCGACACTTGGCACAACCCCTTGTTGGCTTCCTCTTCCCTTTAGACCCACATTTGCACCTTGGTCTTGTGGATGACCATCTATACCTTTGTTTTGAGTATGAGAAAAATCAATAACCTTGTGACCCATCTCACCACAACCAAAGCAAGCATTAGAATTCCTCAAACATGGACAACTATGATTCTTTTCACACCTTTGGCATCTAGGTTTTCCCATTCCTCCATTACCACCTTGGAACCTTGGGTTGGTCACTCTATCATTGACAAACCTCTTGGTAGGAGCGTTGAATGACCCTTGGCCTTAGAACTTGCGGCCTTATGGAAATTGATCACCTTTAGATCCTTGGAAACTACCTTCAAAACGAGACCTCTTGGACTTACCACTTCTTATTTTTCTAAGCTTTTTCCTCTCTAGTTATTCAGCATATGCACTGAGGTAGGACAAGTCCATATCAGTCACTAGCATGTAGATATGAAACAACTCATTAACCAAGTCAGACACTCCTAACACAAATTTATTCATCCTTGATCTTGGATCGGCTACCAATTGTGGAGCATACTTAGAAAGTTTGGTTAAAATTGAGGGCATACTCCCGCAAACCTATGGAACCTTACTAAAGCTTCATAAAATCCATCATCTTAGCCTCCCTTTGCTCGATAGGAAAGAACCGGTTAAGGAATGCGGATTTGAACTCTTCCCAAGGGATAACATCATTATTCCTCTTCTCCAACTTCTATTATGTAAACCAAATTTGAGCCAACTCTTTGATTGGTAGGCCACTAACTCCGCCTTTTCCTCTGAATTGACCCCCAAGATAGATAACACCTTGTACACATTATTTATGAACTCTTGGGGATCCTCATCCGTCTTGGATCAATGGAACTCAGGTGGGTTCATTCTTGTGAAATCCCTCACCTTAGAAGCTGGAGTATAAACATGAAGGGCTTGGGCCCCTTGTTTGATTTCATTTGTCATAACATGAGCCAACATTATAATGGCATCTCAGAACATATCTTGGGCTACCCCTCCTTAGGGAGCTTGAGGAGCGGGAGGGGTCGATTGCTCCTTGGTTGTACGGGCTCTCCTTAGTCTCCCTGTTGGAATTAGCATGAATTAGAATAGACAAGAGCATTCGTTTAGGGAAAAAAGCCTTACACTTACATCTGAAGCATGATATAGACCTTGAAGAAGTGAAACATTTCCTAAAATGCCTCATAGCCTCCCATTCATAGTTGTGGCATGTTTCACAACTATTAATAAGACTCTAATCGATACGGTGTGTTAGATTCTAAGGACCATTAACAACCTAGTGCTTTCATACCAAGTTTGTCATGGGGCCTAGATGTGGCACGATGAAAGGGACCCAAACAAGCCTCTTAGCATATCAATCACATATCCTTCATCGCAAAAGCAAATTGAACAACCACAAAATTTATAATAAATAAGGAAACAGGATAAATGGAAGTCTTTGATAATCACTAAAGCATAAAATAGTTAGGCGCAAGCATAAGTACATCATAATATCCAACAACACCTCTAACATGAAATGGAGCGATAGCCAAAACACTTTCCGGGCTCACCCTCATAGAAATAAATGTTAAACATAAAGAAGTCTTTAAATAGCAAGAGTAATAAAGATAGTATCATTGGACTTGTGGACTCACCAAAGCATGCTTCAAAGGATCGTACTAACTACGTGGAGAATGATCAAATGGTGCTCCGATCCATACATGGTAATATTATGTAGGCATAGATTATCCATTAGTAAATTTGAATGTTCTAAGTATGCAGAATGCAATGCAACAAGTCATAAGACAATATAGTAAAAAAAGAATAATTGTCATGCCCAAAGTCCCATTAAGGCGGACTGGCACTTGTTGCCGATAAGGCCCGGGAGAACCAACCTGTATCTATGCATTTTCTATACATATTATAAGGGATATCTAGATTCAACATGCATTTAAGAAGTAAATAGTAATAACAAGCTAAAAGGAAATGCATATGACTAGGCCATTAGGGCCACGTTGTTTAAAGTACGAGACATGACCACACTTTAATTTACATAGTCTACAAAGCCTCTAGATAGGAAAAGGTATCTGATAAGGGTCGGGACAGGCCTCGACTTGACTAACTGTATAACACAAAAATATAATCCCTAAACATGCAAAGCTCTAAAGCAACCTTGAGCTTGGTAACCACAACTGGATATCCTATACTCCTGCTAGGGAGATTTACTAGCACCTGTACATGCAGCATGAAATGTAGGTCCCCCGTAAGGGACGTCAGTACGAGATAATGTACTGAATATGTAAGACTGGAAATACTATATATGAAGTAAAAACTCAAATAAAACTATGCACTGGTGTAGGATAAGAAACCACTTTTAGTTATACTGTGGGATCATGTACTTTATGTTCTTTTTATTATTTTACC
>DF362426.1:7932-41382 GCA_000787875.1 Solanum virginianum | reverse complement strand
GGGTCCAAATACTAGTAACTAAAATTAGACTTTCCAGTTATATCGATACAATTAGATTAATTTTTTATATTTCTTTAAAGCGTTATGTAAGAGTCATCACCAGTAGAAGTTAAAATGCAATAAGATCAGTACTCACATTAGAGTTTAGCGAGACTATCTAGACATTGAGGTGGTCGGTGTGGGGTGACATGATGGTAGTGAAGATCAGGTATTGTCTGAAATTATTTTTTCGTACTTCTATTTGGGAAGTCATTTTACTTCGATTTAACAAATTTGTTTTCCTAAAAAAAGAATATTTTTTGAAACTTTGACTAAATGAACATGAAAAACTCAACACGCCCTTAATTACTACAAGACTTAATTAGGCAATAATCAATATTTTGTCCCATATCGATAGCAGAAGAGCAATACATCATCTTTATAAGAACGTAACTAGACAACATATATCCCTGAGCTTAGTAGCGTGACCTTGTATCCAAGGGGGAGCATTAAGATGATGGAACATTCATATTAGTTTTGCTTGTGTATGTGTCTTAATATTTGACAAAAAATGTAAAAAAATATTAAACTAATTAATAACTAAAACTAGACTTCCCAATTCTATCGATACAGTTTAATTAATTTTTTATATTTCTTTAAAGTGTTATGTAAGAATAATCACTAGAAGTTAAAATGCAATAAGATCAGTACTCATATTGGAGTTTAGCGAGACTATCAATCTAGACATTGAGGTGGTTGGTACGGGGCGACGTGATGGTGGTGAAGATGAGTATTGTCTGAAATTATTTTTCCATACTTCTATTTGGGAAGTCATTTTACTCCTATTTAACAAACTTGTTTTCCTTAAAAGAGAATATTTTTTGAAACTTTTGACTACATGAACGTGAAAAAACTCAACATGCCCTTAATTACTACCAGACTTAATTAGGCAATAATCAATTTTTTATCCCATATTGATAGTGAAAGAGCAATACATCCTCTTTATAAGAACGTAACTAGACAACATATATCACTGAACTTAGTAGCGTGAGCTTGTAACCCAAGTGGGAGCATTAAGATGATGGAATATTCAAATCTTAAACCATTGACACAAATGTGTTGATTTGGTAATAATAAAGTGGATCGTGGTTTAATAAATAGTATTATTACTAATAATAGTACGAAATATGTCATCTCTTATAATGACCATAAGGAGTTTGACTTGTCAACTGACAGGAAGCGGGAGTAGAGCAATGCTCTTGCATGATGGCCGAAGTTAGAGTCTGTCAAAGACCAGTTCTTGCACAGTCCCAAGTCATGACGCTATAGACGTCAGAGTTATTATTCATTGGACGATCATCTTTTAAATTTTCTTTTATAAAATCTAATTATAAAGGTGTCAAATGGCTCAATTGATCAATTGTTTTATAAATTTGTATTAATATCAACTTCAAAAACCATTTCAATCATATAGGAAAGATTTGACAAGTCTAATAATCATCCTATAAATAGAACACCTAGCATATTTAGTTTACTCCAACTTTTATGAGGATGAGAACTTTGATCCCCATTTATCTAAGCTCTAATATCATTAGTCAAATTAATAGATTGTATGCGAGCATTATTTGCCAATCTCGTTCTCGTTTTAAAAGTAAAGTTCACTCCAAGTAAACATTAGCAAAAATAGAATGCGATAAGATGAATACTTATGGTGAATTCCGGCAAGACTCATCAAACATGATAACTAAAATTGAACTTTCCAATCATATAGCTACAGATCAATTAATTTTTAAAACTCTTTTTAAAAACGTTGTGTAAGATTCATCACTAGCAAAAGTTAGAATGTGATGAGATGAACACTTAATTACTACAATCTTAATTAGGAAATAATGAATTTTCTGTTCCACATCGGTAGCGGAAGAGCAATACATCCTGTATATATGAACATAATTGGTCAACACATATCGCTGAGCTTAGTAACATGAGCTTGTAACCCAAGTGGGGGAGCATTAAGATGATTGGGACGTTCAAATCTTCAACTCCTTTGACACAAATAGTGCGTTGCGTTGATTTGGTTAATAGGTTAATAATAAAGTGAATCATGCTTCAATAAGCAGTATTATTACGATACTAATTTTTGATAGCCTCTAACTTTTACTTATTTTGGTTATTTTGGCTTAAAAACGAGTGCTTATAAGCACTTTTTGAATTTATCCAAACACTTCAAAAATGATTAAAAGTTATTTTCACTTAAAATAAGTCAATTCAAATAAACTCATAGTCCAATTAATTAATCACTAATCACCAATCTCCTATCCGACACCCGTGTCAGAAACCAATATATTCTATTTTGAGAAACTAAAAATGGTCCAGTTCAATCAGTTATTTTATAAGATTTATATCTATATCAAATGTTTTGATGATTTTATTTTGGATAACTAAGTGGACTTCTAAATCATTACATTGATATAGGTTTCTCTTCAATGTCGATACAATTTGGCTATAGCTAAAACTAGATCGACTTTTCAAAATTATTTCAATCATATTGGTACAACTCGATTAATTTCTAATATATATATATATATTTTAAAAAATTATGTACGAGTCACTAATAAAAGTTGGAACATGATTAAATGAGTATTCGCAATGGACTTTTAGTTGATGTCTTTCAGACTATATAATTAAAACTAGACTTTCCAAAAGCATTTCAATCATATCGTTATAGTTCAGTTAAATTTTAATACTTTTTTTAAAAAAATATTACGTAAAATTTGTCACTTCACTAATAAAAGTTAGAACACAATAGGATGAGTATGTATTGAATTTAAGCACAACTCACTTTGACATTATAACTAAAATTATACTTTTCAATCATATCGATACAATTTAATTAGTTTTTGATATATATATTTTAAAAAAGGTTATATAAGAGTCCTCACTAATAGAAGTTACAGCGTAATAAGAGGGTACTCATATTGGGACGGGCCTAAACTTGCTTGTGAAAGACTAGTTCTGGGCCAAGTTGCATGACTAGATATCAGGTTGTCATTAATTGGATCACTAATTTTTTATTTAGAATTTCCTTACATTTTCAATGAACTTATTTTAATTAGACAATAATCAATTTTTTGTCTCACATTGGTGGCGGAACACAAATACAACCTTTTTATAAAATCTCAACTAGACAAACAGATATCGCCGAGCTTAGTAGCGTGAACTTGTAACCCAAGTGGAAGCATTAGGGTCTGTCAAAGACCAGTTCTTGCACAGTCCCAAGTCATGACGCTATAGACGTCAGAGTTATTATTCATTGGACGATCATCTTTTAAATTTTCTTTCATAATAAAGCGAAACATGGTTAGAATTATGTAGAGTATTCAATGGCCGAAGTTAGAGGCTGTCAAAGACCAGTTCTTGCATAATCATAAGTCAAATCACTAGAGATGTCAGAGTTGTTGGTTTGGACCATCATCTTTTATGGGGTGAATAATTTGGCTCGATTGGTTATTTTATAAAATTTATATTAACATCAAAATTTTAATTATTTTGTATGACTAAAAAGAAATTAGCCTTTCAAAAGCAGTTTAATCATATAGGTTTCTTTTCAATATTGATATAATTCGATTTACTTAGGATATCTAAAAAAGAACATTACGTAAGAATCATTAGTAAAAGATGAAGCATTTTGTAAGTAGAATAATTTATTTTTATTGTAGAATTTAGGAATGTGCAACATTCGATTCAACTAGTTATTTTGATAAAATTTATATCATACTAATTTTTTTATTATTTTATTTTATATAACTAAAATTAGAGTTTTCAAAATCATTATAGTCATATAAGTTCAATTTGGTTAATTTTGATGTTTCTTTAAAAGTATAGTAAAAGTTAAAACACGATAATTAAGATGAGCACTCGCATTGGACTTTGGCAAGACTCTATAGACCTTTTTATTATTTAAAAGTAATGAAAAGGTTACCTCTAATTCATAAATTTTTCAATGTTACATATTATTACTCTTAGTTTGGGGTAATAATTTGATATTTAAAATTTATTAGTCTGACAAATTTAAATTTGTGTTGTGTAAGAAATATGTAGGCTTGAAATTTTGATAAAATAAGTAGTTTTAATTCAGAATTCATATATAATTTATAATCCACTAGATACGCATAGAATTTAATTTAAAATAATTTCTGTTTTTACTAAAAAAATTTAATCAAACACCTTCGATCTCTTAAATGAGTGTACACTTCAAAATTTTCAAAAGTTGAGTCAAACAAGCTATAGGTGATTTTTCAATTTCCATCCAATTGAATAACTACTTATATTCCTTTCACCTTGCTCTTGGATTAAACTAAAGTTTAAAGATAATTCACATCTAAGCAAAGTTTCATAATTAGATATAATATGCAATAATCATTGGTCCTGTAGCTCAGTTGGTTAGAGTGTTGGTCTTATGAGCCGAAGGTCGCGGGTTCGAGCCCCGCCAGGATCACCACTTTTGTTGGTGATAAACTTCGTCGTTGATCTATCACTGGACCACTTTTTTGTTGCTTCGTTATGCGTAAACGTGTATAATAATTTATGCTACATAAAAATTTCATATAACTAATATGATATTTTGTTGGCGATAAACTTCGTCATTGATCTATCACTATATTACTTATAGTAATACTTCTATTTTATCTTTTTGTTGGCCTCGACATTAAGTTAGGCGCGAACGTATATAATAATTAAGCTACATAAAAAATTCATATAACTAATACGATATTTTGTTGGCGATAGACTTCGTCGTTGATCTATCACTATATAAATTATAGTTAATACTTTTATTTTACTTTATATTTGATAACTTAAGGCTAAAATAACATTAGAATTTAGTTGTTGCTACTTTTTATTGTAGTATATATTTAGTAGTGTGCTAAGTTATTAAGTATATTCCAACTTGTTAATAATAGGAGAACATTATAAAACTATTATCCTATTTATTTATTTATTAATGGATTTTTTCACGTGTTAATAGAATATTATATTTTCTCTTAGTAAAAATATAATTTTTAAAATATCGACATCACTTGTAAATCACTTCATTTAGTACACATGAAATATTTACATATTAATTAATGAAGTGAAGTTTAGTGATAGATTGGGTTGTTCAAAATTTAACTAAAATCAATTATTCGAATTGGAAAAAAGTTATTAATTTATCTATAACAGGTTATCAGTTTATAATTGAAGTTTTGAAGTAGTTTATTTTTTTTTATTATTAGGTTATTAACTCTTAACGATTTTAATTTTTTTTTTAATAGGTTAAACGATAATTCGATAATAATTTAAACAATTATATTTGTATTATTTAATATATAAAGTTGTTGATGGTTTCATATTTTTTTTATTTTTTACTTCAATATTTTTTTTAAGTGAAATGCATGATAAATATAATTTTTTTTTCTCAATTCAATTTATATATATCACCAAATTCATGTGAACATACTACTTTAAAAATAATTTGAATGAATAATATTCATTTGAGTTCATTAGTTTTATGATGTCATGTTAATGTTATAAAAAAATCTTATTGAAATTATTGCATGTAAAAATTTAAAAGCAACATGGGTTTACTCATGAATAAAATATATTTGATTCATATGACCATAATTTTGTCTTGTTCTTTTTTCATATTTATTAATACTTTCTTTAAATCCAATGTATTATTAGATTTAGCTTTACTACGAATAAACACGTTCAAAAATCACATCTTTAGTGTGAGTCTCTTCTTACCAACCATAAATTACTTATTTTCAATTTTTAAAAAATAATATATGTGTTACTTTTTATTAAATTAATATATCATGTTTATATTATAAATCATATTGAGATTATGTATCACAAAATAAAAAGAAAAGTAATGTATATTTAATTTTTAATAAATGTATGGCTCGTCAAATCATTAAATTTATCTTGTTTTTCTTTTTATTTATTAGTATTTTCCTTGAATTTAAAACAGAAAAATTCACTAAATTTCATTTACGATATTCAATTCGTCCAACCACAAAATTTGTTTTTTAAAAAAAAAAATTCATTTATTACTACTTTTCTTAAATTCAAAGTGGAAAAGTTCGTTCTTAAGTTTAAAGTGGAAAAATTCATTAAATCAAGTTTACGATATTTGACTCGTCCAATGACTAAAATTTGTCTTGTTTTCTTCTTATTTATTAGTATTTTTCTTAAATTTAAAGTGGCAATATTCATTTAATCTAGCTTATAATATGTGATTTGTCCGATCTTGAAATTTGTCTTGTTTTTCTTCTTATTTATTACTATTTTCTTAAGCTCAAAGTGAAAAAATTCATTAGATCTAATTTACAATATTTGACTCGTCTAACCACTAAATTTGTCTTGTTTTTCTGTTTATTTATTAGTATTTTTTAAAATTAAAAGTGGAAAAGTTTATTTAATCTAGTTTATGTTATTTGATTCGTTTGACCACCAAATTTTTCTTTGTTTTTCTTCTTATTTATTATTACTTTCTTAAGTTCAAAGTGAAAAAATTCATTCAATCGACGATATTTGACTCGTCTAACCATTAAATTTGTCTTGTTTTCTTCTTATTTATTAGTATTTTTTAAAAGTTAAAGAGGAAAAATTCATTTAATCTAGTTTATTTTATTTGATTTGTCCGACCACCAGATTTGTCTTGTTTTTCTTTTTATTTATTATTATTTTCTTAAGTTTAAAGTGAAGAAATTCATTAAATCTAATTTACAATATTTGACTTATTCAACCACCAAATTTGTCTTGTTTTCTTCTTATTTCTTGATATTTTCCTCAAATTTAAAGTGAAAAAATTCATTTAATCTAGCTTATAATATTTGATTCGTCCGACCATCAAATTTGTCTTATTTTTGTTCTTATTTATTACTACTTTCTTAAGTTCAAAATGAAAAAATTTATTAAATCTAATTAGCGATATTTGACTCGTCCAACCACTAAATTTGTCTTGTTTTCTTCTTATTTATTAGTATTTTTTTAAAAAAATTTAATGTGGAAAATTTATTTAATCTAGTTTATGATATTTGATTTGTCCAACCACCAAATTTGTCTTGTTTTTCTTCTTATTTATTATCAATTTCTTAAATTTTTAAGTGGAAAAATTCATTAAATCTAATTTACGATATTTGATTCATCCAACCACCAAATTTCTCTTGTTTTTCTTCTTATTTATTAGTAATTCTTAAATTCAAAGTGAAAAAATTCATTAAATCTAATTTACAATATTTGATTCACCCAACCATCAAATTTGTCTTGTTAGTTTTTCTTATTTACTAGTAATTTCTTAAATTCAAAATGAAAAAATTCATTAAATCTGATTTACGATATTTGACTCGTCCAACCACTAAATTTGCCTTATTTTTCTTCTTATTTATTATTACTTTCTTAAACTCAAAGTGTAAAAATTTATTAAATCTATATTAATTGTGATAATTACGAGTATATTCCTTAAATTCAAAGTGGAGTTTTTAAAATTAAATCTAGCTTTTATTTACTTATTTCCTCAAGAAGTATATGCATTTTTATTCCTTTGCTTAAAAATAAATATAAATTTTGTGAATTATTAATCATTTCATCATTTAATTAGACGATGTTAATATAAAAAATGTATTGCTACTCATGATTTGAAGTTGATATTCTTGAAAAAATAATTTCAACATGACATGTTTCTGCATGGTGGGATCAAAATTAAATATTTTTCTTGATTAAAACTTAAATATATAAAATTACATATAACATGGACTAAATCATATTCACAACTGAAAAATAAAAGTGTATTAATTCCTAATAATATAGTAATATTATTTCAAGCGGCTCTACTAACATAACATCTCAATTTATTTATTATGCTTTTTTAGTCTATTTAAAAAAATATATTTAAGATTATAAAATTAAATAATATTTTAATATTTTTGACACATTTTTAATTTATAATTATAATACTCAATTTTTTTGACTCTTTAATTTTTTTAATCAAATTAAAATATGATAAAATAGATCAATAAATTTTTATTTAAATATATAACTTATTTATTGATCACTTAATTTTATGATAAATTATTTTTATTTTATTTTTTTTTCAAATTTTTTTTAATATAAATTCTCAAATATCTATTAAATAGTTAAGTGAACTATATAAAAAATATGTAATCAACCATAATCGGAACATGTCTGAGGCTTTACAACTTACTTAGAATGATGCCTATACAGTATCATATTTTAAAGTGGTTAACTTATGTTCACAATACGAATTCGAGAGAACATATAATTTTTTTTCTTTCAACAACAACATACCTAGATTTTATCACTATCTCGTAAAGATAGAGAAATTATTTTTAGGAAAATTTACTTTTTTTTAAAATTTTTAAATAAATTATAATTTAAATATCTAAATAAAATTTACTGAATGCTAACACGGGTCCCGAGTAAAGTAGGCGCACATAAACTCCTACTCACATGAAATATTAACTTGTGAGTGACTACACCATATGTAAAAAGAAAGACAAAAACAAGAAACAGAAAAGTCTATAGGCATTTTCTGTCTTAGCTAAAGATTATATTTTTCTTCATTTCATACATTACTCTCTACTCTCTGGGTGTTCTTTCTTTCTTGTGTTCTCTTCTCTAGTGTTTACTTGGTTTTTTCTCTAGAGCTCCGGTGACCGGAAAACTGATTGGTGTCGGGAAACTAGTAGAATCATTATAAGGGTCAAGGTATATTTACTTCTTTCTTCTTAATTTTGCCTTTTGATCATTCATTTTTTTTTTCTGAATTTTCTGTGTTTTGAGTAAAGATTATTTTTTTATGTGATTTTGGAGTTGGTGGAATGTTTGTTTTCTTGGTTTTATGGTTAAAGTTTGGAGCTTTTTAGCTTATGGAAGTTTAAAATGGAGATGAAAATGGTGACCCTTTTGTTCTACTTGGAATTGAACACCCCCCTCCATGATTGGAAGGACAATGTAGGGGTGAATGTTGAAGTTGGAGTGTTCTTTTTAATGTGATTTTGGAGTTGGTTGAATGTTTGATATTTCTGGTTTATGTTTAAAGTTTGTAGCATTTTTGGTTAGGGAGGTGGTTTGAGCTGGAGATGAAATGGTGACGTTAACCCCCCACCCACCCCACCCCCACAACACACACACACACCAGAATGGGAAGAAAAATGTAGTGGTGAAAGTTGAACTTGAACTTGGAATGCTTGTTTTTTATTCCCTGTGATTTTTGAGTTGTTTGTTTTTGAGACGTGGGTTCCCAAAAAACAACTTATCTACTCTACTTCTGTGAGGCAGTGGTAAGGTAAGCGTACATTCTACCCTCCGTAGATCCCACTTGTGGGATTCCACTGATTATGTTGTTGTTGTTGTTTGATTTTGGAGTTGTTTGTATGTTTATCTTTCTGGTTTTTGTTTAAAGTTTGGAGCTTTTTTACTTAGGGGAGTAGTTTGAGCTGGAGATAAAAATGGTGATGTTTGGTTCTGTTTGGACTTGAACCCCACCCCCACCACACACACACTCACTCACACACAAAAAAGGAAAAAAAAAAGATTGGAAGAAAGAAGGGGTGAAAGTCTTTCTGGTAAGTTTGGAGCTTTTTGTGCTTAGGGAAGTTTGAGCTGGAGATGAAAATGGATACGTTTTGTTCTATTTGGAATTTAACAAAAACATGTATGGTGAAAGTTGAATTCATCTTGTTTTAGTTTTTTTTTTTTTAATATTTTTTTCCTGTCTATATAATTGGAATTTGGAAGAAAACTTTACACGTGAAAAGTTGAATTTTTGAGTTTTTTTCCCCCTATTTTCATTTATAAGTTTAGTTCTTTTTCTTTGATTTTGGTGTTGGCTGAACGTTTGAAGTTCTCAGTTTTTTCGCTTGGGGAAGTTTGAGCTGGAGATAAGAACGATATCATTTTGTTCTACTTGAAATTGATCACACCTCTCACCCCCACCCTCTCAAAAAACCATAAATTGGAAGAAAGGTAGGGGTGAAAGTTGAATTTGGAGTTTTTTTTTCTCCTTCATTTTATTAGTTCTATTTTTGTCAAGTTTATTTTCTTTTTTTAATTTTTTTCTGTGATTTTGAAAGTTTATCTTAAAGTTTGGATTTATTTGGCTTAGAGGAGTTTGAGCTGAAGATGAGAAGGGTGATGTTTTGTTTTACTTGGAAGAAAAATGTAGGAGGTGAAAGTTGATTTTGGAATTGTTTTTTCCTCCTTTCGTCTTATTAGTTCTATTTTTGGACAAGTTTTGTGAATTTGGTGCTGGCTGAAGGTTTATCTTCCTGGTTTATGTTTAAAGTTTGGAGGTTTTTCGACTAGGGTAGTTTGAGCTGGAGACAAGAACGGCGACGTTTTGTTCTAATTGGCATTAACACCCTATCATTGGGAGGAAAAATATAGTGGTGAAAGTTGAAATTGGAGTTTCTTTTCCTCCTTCATTTTCTTAGTACTATGCTTGACAAGTTTAGTTTCTATCTTTGTGTAGTTGCTATAATACAAAGAGGAAACAGGATTAATCTGTTTCACAAGCATTTGACCCGTTCAGTCTACTTAGAAGAATTGTGTTTTGCTGAACCTAACCTTTTCCATTGTCATGTTTTGCAGGGCTGTGGAGTTGTGGTTTGATTCTAGAAATATTCATGCAAAAGAAATAAGTGGGATAACTTCTGTGTGCTGTAGCTTCTTTATCAGAAAAGATGATGGAGCCTCCAAAATTTGTTGGACTTAATGACTTGAACCAAAACCTGTCGCAAAATTTTTACCATAAGTTTGGTGAGGGATCAAACATGTCTGTTGAGAGTTATGGGAACTTGCAGGTGAGCAACGCCGGAGGGTCCGTTGGAATGTCGGCGGATAACAGTAGTGTTGGATCAAATGGTTCCCACACTCGTATCTTAAACCATCAGGGCAATCACATCCACCCCGACTATTCTGTTGCTGCTAGCGTGGTCAGGGGGAGAGTTTCTAATGGATTGACCGATGATGCTCTCGCTCAAGCCTTGGTTGATCCTCAGTACCCCACCATTGGGCTTGAGGTTTTTGAGGAGCGGACAATTGACTTGGGGAGGCTTACCATTGGACAAGCCTTTGCTCAAGGATCTTTTGGAAAACTCTATAGGGGAACTTACAATGGTGAAGATGTTGCCATCAAGCTTCTAGAGAGGCCAGAACATGATCTGGAGAGAGCTCACTTTATGGAGCAGCAATTCCAGCAAGAGGTCATGATGTTGGCAACTCTGAAGCATCCAAATATAGTAAGGTTTATTGGGGCTTGCCGTAAACCCATGGTGTGGTGCATTGTGACTGAATATGCAACAGGGGGATCAGTGCGCCAGTTCCTCACGGGGCGTCAAAACAGACCTGTGCCATTGAAGCTAGCAGTTAAGCAGGCGTTGGATGTGGCAAGGGGGATGGAGTATGTGCATGGCCTGAATCTGATTCACCGTGACCTGAAACCCGACAATCTACTGATTGCTGCTGACAAGTCAATCAAGATTGCGGACTTTGGTGTTGCTCGAATTGAGGTGCTGACTGAAGGAATGACACCAGAAACCGGAACTTACCGCTGGATGGCTCCGTAAGCATCTAGACTCTTTAGCAGCCTCGTTAAATCTGGTGTCTTGCTCCAGTTTGAGCTTATTGTCAAACCCTATTATGCAGTTCTTAAGCTTTTTAACCTACTCTTACGGGCTATTTTTTCTCTATTATTATATGTCACCATTACTTTCTGTATTTTATTTCTCTTTCTAAAACTACTTGATATGCGTTACTTGAGCTAAACGTCTTTCATAAACGACCTCTCTACCTCAACGACCTCTCTACCTCCACGAGCTAAGGGTGAGGTTTGCATATCCTTTTGATGGGACTTCACTGATTGTGCATGTGCTGTTGTCAAGAAGGAGAAATTGTTTCTTTCAGTTAGCTTTTTAACATAGTCATGAGCCTATTAATGAAGGTTAAAGAGTTGATCGACTTTATTTTCTCTTTCAATTCCTTTCCCTCCTTTTCCTTGTCCTTCTTGTCCGTGACTTGCAACTTGATTCAAGTTAGTCACATCTAAGGGCATGGCTTAGTTGTCAATGTTGTAGATACAAACCTTCGAGATTAGGGCCCAATCACACCAGAGACAGAAAACACCAACTGTTTCTTCCATATGCCTAAACTGTAAACCTTGGTGAGTATAGTTGCCCAAAATTGAGATGCATGCAAGTTGGATAGGTTCAATAGGATATCATTATCAAAAAGAGAAAATGTTCTAGCTGAAAGGGTACAAAGACATTAGCTACCTCAGCTACCTCATTGGGTTCGCTTTCAGGATATGTCTGAAGATATGAACCACAAGTCTGTTCTTATTGAATATGTAGATGAAAGTTCTTCGGGAAGTATATTATCTCTCCTCTGTGATGTTGACCTTCCATCATCATTTTTAGCACCGACTCTTTCTTCAGAGCAGTGAGGCTCTTTTGAAATGTTGCTTGAGTAAGAAAGAGAACGTATAGGTGCGATTCACCAGATCTCTCTCTCTTCATGGGATGACATACTTCCACAAGAGTCGCATACTTAGGTTTTTTGCTGCTGGAGAAACTTGAAAGAGTGAACTGTCTACTGGAAACATGTCTTTTTAGAGCAGAAGTTGGTTGCAGAAAGAAAGTTTTAAGTTTTAAGTAGCTGGACGGCATTCCTTTTTCCTTGGTTCATGCTAACTTTCTCTAAGCACTGAAATGAATAAGTTAAAGGAGGACTGTTTAGGACATGTTAATTGGACATACACTGGTGTCTTGAAAATCCTTTGGACGAGATTGAGAAGTGAGTCTACATGTTTGTTGGAAGTTCCAGAAGGAGTAGAAGTAGGTGTAACACTATCGGGACTTGATTGGTAGCTAGCTTCAAGTTTGCCTTCAAGAAGGGAGAGCATTGTGCTCATACCACATAGTTTAGGCATTAACTTGAACAATGGAACCAACTGACAAAACCCAAACAAAATCATATCACAACAATAACACGGTCAGGGTATAGTGTTGTACGTGGATGTAAGGCCCTAATGTCTATGCCTGTACGCCAACTGGGCCCCTATAAGCCCAAAAGGTACACCCACACACAATCAAGGTGTGTGTATAGGTGGAGGGGTACAGGGTTCAGTAACGGATTGTATGAAGTCTCAACCAGTGCAGGATACAGTATCACAAGGGGCCTCGAACCCCTAACGGTCACTCTGGGCCTCAAACCCCTCACTATCACCCGGGGCCATTATGAATCTGGTGGTTTGGAAAAAAGGTGTTATGAGAATCATGGGAGACTTTAGTTCAACTCTTAGAAGAGGCACAAAAACGCTAGTTGATTTCTTCCCATCTTCCTAAGTATGGTGGAAGAAATTATCCGACACTTGTGTTAGTGGGGTATTGCAAGTACCTTGTAAAATCACCATTGGCATGCACTAGTGATGTTCGAGGATTTCTCGATTATCAAAAAGAAAGAGCTAAATAATTATGCCTCCCGATTTATTTATATTGTTGTTATAATTGTTATATTTAAGCAAACAATTAATGGATTCAAAAAACAAAATTGGTTACACCATAACTCAAGTATACTACTTTAAGTATCTTTGCTAGCCCTGAGTTGGAAAGAAGCTCATTCTTCTCCGGATGTTTACGGAAGGACTTCCAAGAGGGCCTTAACAAAACTAGACTCTACAACGATGATTCTCCATTGAGTTACCACATAGAATTTTTCCATTAGAAGACCATTTCAATCTCTATGGAAAGGTAGAAGTAGAATATTTGGCTCAATCTTCCACGATTCAAAGTCATTTGTTGGAACCTTCGATCAATCTTTACGGCGTGACCTCTTTCCAAAAGCATATAAAGCGATAAGCTGATGTTTCTAGAATCTACAACGATTATGTGGATTCTCCATTGAGTTGCTATATAGAATTGCTCCATCCATAAGACTATCTCAATCTCTACGGGAAGGTAGAAGTGGAAATGTTTGGATCAATATATATGGATCTATCTTCTCATGACCCAAAATCATTTCTTGTAACTTCCAAGCATTCTTTCTGGAGAGAAGTCTTCTTAAAAGCAAAAAGTGATTCATGGAGCTTGAAGTGAAAAGTTAGGACTGAAGCATACAAGTTACGGGAAAGTATAAGGAAGTACCAAACACATACAATTTAGTTATCTTCTCATGAAAATGAATTATTTGTTGAAACCTCCAATATTGTGTTTCTTGAATTGAGAAATGCAAATAACGAGAAGATCCATGGAGTTTGAAGCAAAAAGCGAGAAGTGAAGCACACTGGCAATAAGAAGTAATGCCAAACATAGAAGGATATGATATGCAATTAAATAACTCGTTTTGCATCCAATTAATGATAATATTCATATTAATCTAACTCCTCAAAGTTGAGATTCTTAAAAGTAGACCCTTTTCTCGCTAGAATCGTTTTGCACGTCATTGTCTAAAGCGCACACTTCTCCGAAGTGCATGACTTCATGCGGTAATCTCTTACTTCAAATTGCTTGAAGCAAGTTCTTTGAATAACAATGCAAGAGAGATGTGATACATGAAGGAATCAATGTCCGGTGAGAAGAATGTAAGAATGCCTTATTTGGTATTTAGTCTTACAACACGTGTTGCTAGACCTGATTTGACGAATGCCATCTATAAGTTGAAGTAGATCTTTTGGAAACAAAAGGAGCATTAAAACCCCTTAATGGTCAATCAACTAGGAGAACTTGTTAAGATACGGAGAGCATACGTCAGGCCAGTCATGACTTAGTATTTCTGACATCTTACTTTTAGTGCCTTGCATGATATGTTATACTGTATGAAAAAGGAATGGATAGAGAGGAAGGCTCCTGTTGTGGCAATTCAACCCAAAGGGTATAGTTACTATAACTAATAAACAGCTGAGCGTAGATGACTTCCCGCAGATTGGGCTACTTCTATTTATCAATATAGAAAGAAGATTTACATTACATACTCGTTGAAATGGGTGTGTCATGGTTGCGTGTACTCTTCAACTTACACAAACAATTAACAAAAAAAGAAAAATGCACGTACCTATAATGATATTTGCAGACATCTAATAAAATTCATACCAACAAACGAGTCCATAGGGGATCTAAGATTTAAAGTTATGGGTTTCCAATGATCTCAAATTAGAAAAAGATTTATTATAAGTTTCCTAAGGCGAAAGGAGAATCGAACCCTCAATGAGGGGGCACAAAGTTTAAGCAAGTTCCATTTATGCCGCTGGACCAAGAGTTTACTTTGTTAGTAGATTCCCAACAAATAGTTTTTATATACTATTTAATAGATTTTTCAATATAAATACAAGATTGATACAAAAATTATTAGATTTCCTAGAACCTACACCCGATGCTCTAGGTCTGCCCTTGTCCAACAACAACATACTTAGTGTCATCCCACAAGTGAGATTTGGTGAGAATAGAGTGTACATAGACCTTAGCTCTATCTCGTAGAGATAGAAAGACTATTTCGAAAGGACCTTCAACTTTAAAAAAACTGTTAGACAGTTCGAAAAGGGGATATAAATATGGGAGCAATCACAACGACACATTTATGCAAAATGGAAAGTGTTACACAAAAAACAAAAGAAAAAAAAAGTAACGAAAATGAAATAATGCAATAATTGACGCACATGAAATTACAAGAGTAGTGCTAATACTACTGGTAAGAACACTAGTGAAAGCCTATCTCGCAAGGAAGCTAGAGAACACTCAATTACCGACTAACTTTCTACCTTAATACTCGACCATTATACTCTCCTATCTAGGGCCATGGCCTCGGTAAGATCCAAATGCACTCTGTTTAATCACTTCTTATTCGGTCTGCTTTTACCACTCCTAAACTCCTCCACCGCCAACTACTCACACCTCATCATTGGGGCATCTACCCTCTTCCTTATCACATGTCCAAAACATCTCAGTCTCATTCTCTCATCTTGTCCAGCATAGAGGCTACTTGTGCCTTGTCTTGGATATCTCCTTTCTTAATCTTGTGTCTCTTAGTATGTTCACACATCCATCTCATCATCTTTATCTCAGTGACTTTCTTCTTCTGATCATGAGATTTCTTAATAGGCCAATGGTCCGCTTCGTACAACATGGTCAACTAACCACCACTCTGTAGAACTTATCCATCCATACTTCATATAATATGGATCACATGTTACCTTTAGTTGCCAAAGAATAAGCGTATTTGAAACATTTCAAAATTTTGGATTTCTCCACTAGAACTCATCACCTCGAAGAATGATAGGAAAAATGAATGCATCAAACCTGTTTAGGAGGCAGGGGTGTCCACATGGGCTTGATTTTCCAAGTCTGTTTATGTGTTATGAAACACCAAATTAACTTTAGAAGAATGCATAAGTATGTAAGAATATATTTTACAATTTTGTTTTGAGTATTAAGGCACATGTATAGGCTGACTATTGTATTAATTCATGCATTTGTGCCTGATTGTTTTAACTGTTGAAAATCTTTATTTTATTGGTACCTGTCGGAAGATCTCCTTTTGGACAATCTGACATGGAAGGTGCAGAAAGAATTGACAATTAAGAAAATTATGTCAATTTGCTTAGTTATTGTTCCACTGATACATGGGGTTTTGCTGTATTTAGAGTGTTATTTAAGAATTTGCATATTTAGTGCTGGATGCGATCATACCAGCACTAACGCATCGGATCCCATCAGAACTCCGAAGTTAAGCGTGCTTGGGCGAGCCTAGTACTAGGATGGATGACCCCTGGGAAGTTCTCATGTTGCATCCCTCCTTTTCCTGGAAACAGCCTATGAGGTAATGGTAAGGTCTGGATACATTTTTACCCTCCCCAGACCCCACTTGTATTTAGTGTCTCTTTTGAGATGATAATCATTATTTTCCTGGAGCATAGGATTCTACTTTTGGAAGTTCAGTTATTTGTTTCTCAGGCATATATGGCAGTTAGAATTTAAACCTTGAATTATGATCAACAATTCGGGATGAAAGAGAGAATACGAGATAGAGTCAAGTAAATCCCTTTCCATCTGGTGGAGGTCGGTTGCTATGTCCAGTTTTGAGTGCAGACAGAAACTTGTATTTCTTGATATCTTTTGTCCCGGAAAGAAGTATTACCATCAGTTTCTGTTTGGTTTTGTTCCTTGCACAATGTTGGAGATGAAAGTGTATTCTTTGTAAGCTTAGCGAGTTGGAGATTCCGCTTTTGTTTTCTTGAGATAATGTGACAAACGGAGAAGTTTCCATTTTTACTAGGACATTTCTTTCAGACTTGATTCAAAGATAAGTATTCATGTCTGCCTGAAATACTGTCGAAAAGCTTGAGATCAGAAAGGATTTAGGAGGTTGACCTGGTGAGTGGTGATAATTTTGGTGACCTAGTGCAGTCATGAAACACCACATCTCTGCGATGGTGGATGATGTAGCAGTGCAATATCGATCTTCTCTGTGTGATAATAGGCTAGGATACATGAATGACTTGCCTTCGGGAAATAGACAGAAGAATATGCTTGCTTTTTTTAATTTGATGTGATAATGAATGATCTTGCCAAAACAGGTGGGGATCGGATCAATATCTGGTAAAGCTCATATACATGCAGCCAGTCCTTGATACTATGTGCAATTCTAGTATACTTGAATTTTGATTCCGATTAGCATGAGAAATGAAGTTACATTTCAAGTTTCCTCTTGGGAAACTTATTGTTCACATTCTTCCTATCCTGTCTAGCTTTATCATTTTTTGGGCAAGTTTGTCTGGTTTCTTCTCTTTTCAGGAAAAGAACAATGATGTTCAAAGTTGTTAGCATCTGGTTTTTGTTGTGGACTGCCTAAACGTTTGACTTTGTTTTGTAGGGAGATGATCCAGCACCGACCATACACCCAGAAAGTTGATGTTTATAGTTTTGGCATTGTTCTGTGGGAGCTCATTACAGGGTTGGTTCCTTTCCAGGACATGACTGCTGTGCAGGCTGCTTTTGCTGTTGTCAACAAGGGCGTCCGTCCAACAATTCCCATTGATTGTTTGCCTGTCTTATCTGATATCATGACCTGCTGCTGGGACGCTAACCCTGGTAATAGGCCAAATTTCTCTGAGTTGGTCAAGATGCTTGAGGCTGCCGAGACAGAAATCTTGACTTCCATCAGAAAGGCGCGTTTCAGGAGCTGCACTCATCCTACACCTACAGCTTGATTCAGGAAAGAGGAAACTGGACGCAAAGGATGCTGAATGGCAAAGCTGATTTTGCGTCTGCCGTGTGTATCTATCAGGCACATAATTTCTTTTCAGATAGAAAAAGGGCTATAGTTACAAGAAAAAATTAAACATTTCTCTGCTGTACTTTGTTTCTTTAATCTCCTCCGTGGAGTTAAGACGGTGACTAGTTGGTAGGTTGTACAGGATATCTGATGTGCATCTATGCATGTCTGACTATAGCTGTGTTCACTCAAAAGTTATATCAGGTTCTGAATTATATGAAATATGCTTATCTACGCCCGCAGCCTCGTTTTTTGTGTTACATCCTGATAGTTGTATCAGTGCAGAATACATATAGGTTCTGGAGAAATACAAATTGTTTGTCTCAAGAGCAGCCTCTGGTGAGTGCAAATTTGCAGAATTTGCTGTATTGAAGTGCTTTAGCTTTTGAGATTGTATTGTTTTGATTTTTGGGACCATAAACTTCCTCATTTTGAGGGATGTATGCTCACTTTTTCACCTTGTTTTTGAAAAATAGTCACTGTTCTGGAGTTTCAAATTCCGTAAAAGTGATATTATTTTGGAGTTTCACTTTTCGGCTTTGGTTCTCGAGGGGACAACTCTTTTTGAAGGATGTATAGATACTTTTCGGCTTTGCTTTTGAAAAATAGCTCCAAATCTTGGGGTTTCATTTTCTTCTGGCGCTATTTTATGAATGAGTATAAGAGATTATAGAAGAAGTATCGAGGAGGGTAATTAAATAGTACATGATACATTTTTAACTTATCGAAGATGTGATCTTATATTAGAAGTTAAGAATGTTGTGAATTAGGAAAAAGAATATAGTAAGTATAAATTGAATATTATTTCACTTTTCCTATTGAGATAAAATAAAATGTATTTATATTTTACTCGTCAAATTCACTTATAATTAAGATTACGCTGAATATATTTTTGTTACCGTTATAAAATTTAAGGGGTCAAAATGTACGAGAAAATAACTTAGGTGGGTGCAAAAGCCAAGAGAAAAATGGTGCACCATCATATAAGTTAAGAGTTCAAACGGGCAGTCAAAAAAGCTAACGACGTCGTCGGATAGTGATAGGGTTTTGGCCGTAGACGGTGGTTTTAGCACTGTGATTTGTAGGGTTTAGGCCGAAGAAGACGACGGAGGAGGAAAATGAAGCCGGTAGTAGGAACAGTAGTGTCAAACAAGATGCAGAAATCAGTAGTGGTGGCGGTAGATAGACTCTTCCACAACAAAGTTTACAATCGATATGTCAAACGGACCTCTAAATTCATGGCTCATGATGAGAAGAATGAATGCAACATCGGTGACCGCGTATCTACTTTCTATCTCTCTCTATATATAATTTTTTTAAATTTTTTTTTGATCTTCTGTGCTTGTAATCTGTTTGTGTGTAGAGGAAGTCGGTGAATTTTTTTTTTTTTGTTCAGTTTGCGGATGATATTGTTTTGATCTTCGATTATCTGAGCATTTTTAGTTATGAGTTCGTTAACTTGCAATTGGCTTCAAAAATAATTGTTTGTGTCATGGATTTAATAAAAAAGTGTCTAAATTTAACCCTTACTTAGACTAATTGTAGAGATTCATTTGTGTGTATTGGAGTTATTAGGTGACAATTGACAAATCATTTCTTTTTTAGTTTGCTGATGATGTAATTTTGATCTTTGAACATCTGAGCAATTTTGATTAGGAGCTATTAAACTCGTAACTGACGTCAAAATAAATGTTTGTTGCTGTGAAAATTAATGAAACACCTGAAATTGCTCATACCTAGACTCGTTATGGAGATTCATTTCATTTTCTTAATTTTAGGTTGGTGTTGTCTTCTCTTTCTCCTTTTCTTGTAATGTGGTTGTGGGTACATGAAGTAGGTGAAAGATTTTTTTCTTTTCCAATGGAAATGTCGCGGATTATTTGGTCTTTGATTATTCAAGCTGATTAGGTTTTGAGCTTGTAAACTCGCAACGAGAATCCAAAGTAATGGTTTGTTTCAATGAAGAACAAAGAAGCATGTAAAATAGCATTTGTAGACTCATCGTGGAGCTTTATTTTTATCCAAATTCTTAGTTGGCGATGTGTTCGTATCTTCTGTGCTTGTAATATGTTTATGGGTACATGAAGTTAGTGAGTTGTCCTCATTTCTTTTTTATTTTTGAGAAAAGGGGTCGTTCTCATTTTCAGTTCAAAATTTTGTTGTTATTTCCAACACCCAAGTGTGTAGTGTTCATTAAAGTGAGTTGAAAATCATGAGGTCTCAGGTTTAAACCCTTGCAGAGGCAAAAAATAAACCCAAGATATTTCTTCCAATCTGTCCCAAGTCTTGCTAGGCAGAGTTACTCGGTTCTTGTGTTAAATAGGTGGTAGCAGATACCATGTGGAATTACATGAGGTGTGCTCAAACTAATCCATACACCACAATTATTAGAAAAAAATGGTGTTATTAATGATGTTATTTCCCAGTCGCAACTATGTATATAGAAGGGGTTTTTCTATGGTTGGTGTATAGTCTAATTATGATAAACTTTTGAAGACTAAATTAGAGTGGCGCTGGTTATTAGAGGATTTCTATGATGGACCATAATTAATTTGGAATTGTATTGTGGTTGATTGAATGTTCTAATGGAATTTCAGATTATATTGCACCTTGAGCTATACAAGACGAGAAAAGGGTATATTTTCCCTCTGAAGCAATGCATGTGAAATACACTTCTTATCATGAGTTTGAGGAAGTAGGGGAGTTGTTGGATGGAAGCCATGTACGTAATTTTAGTTCAGGGAAAGATGTGCAGATTCAAAATATAACGAAGATTAGGTGAAGTCTTAAGTACACAGGATGTATATGTATCAAATCATAATAGAATTTACTTTTACAGCTGCAGTAGGTGCAACTGAACTGATTTGTTACTGTAATCCTTTAATGTCATTGCAGTAGAACTTAAAGTTACATCCTTCGCATACCATTAATGCATCGTATTTGAGTGTCACTCTCTTAACTTCCTGCTTCTTACTTAAGATCGATGTCTTTTTATTGACCGACTAATGTTGCTGAAGCTTATTAGTGATTATTTAAGATTATAATTGGGCAACAAGATGTTGAGTTCTGGATGAAATTCTAATTTCAGGTTAAGCTGGATCATTCAAGACCCCTGAGCAAGCGTAAACATTGGGTTGTTGCTGAAATTTTGAAAAGAGCAAGAATTTATGTGCCTACAGCACAAAATACGTCTGGGATGGTCAACAAGACTGAAGTGCCCCCTAATGCTAGTTAGAGCTGAAAGAGAAGTACCATCTCGATCTTGATCTTCCCGTTGTGTATCCAGAACAAATTGCCTATTTTACTGAACTTTTTGATGTTTTTGTTCGTCTACTGAGAAACAAGTACATGTTCAGCTGCTGTTTCGGCATTGATCAGCTACATTGAAGACCATGCCAGTCTGAAACTGGTGTTTCCAGGTTTAAAATGGTATGCATTGGTCAATAAAACTCCAAACAGCCAAATTAGGAGTCATTGTAAGCTTCCAAGGAAGTAGGAATTCATTATATTCAAGGCTGTTAAGCAACTAAATGTTATATGTCCTGCATTTGCCTTATCGTCTTTTTCCATAGGATTTAAGCTCAAATTATGGTTTCTCATGTTACTGTAATTACTGGCTATGAAAATCATTTCATCTTTCTGTTGTGAATCTGTCCGAGTTGTGCGTCTTAAACGCAGCGACAGAGAGTCTAATTGCACAGATTTTGCTACCTCTGAGCAGAAAATGGTTACAGAATCAAAATTTGAAGCAGAATTGTTCCTAGTGAGGATTATTAATTTGGTTATGCTACCAAAATGAACAAACAATTGAATAAAATGAAAGCTATCTATCTTTAGCCAAATCTTGTTATCTATCTATTTTTTAGTTGGTATGGTGACATGTTACAGACATTATGTAATGCTTGCAATATGATATGCCCGGTAGCATTGGACGGTGCCCGATAGCATTTTATGAGTTTCGAAATAGGAATTGAGTGTTGTCTTGTACTGAAATTCTTAGCGGGCTCGTTAAGGACGGATACGTGAAACTTTTTGAGAAAAATGAAACCACAGATTTAGGAGATGCTAAAATTTCACATACATAACAAGCCAGCCAAGAGTTCCAGCCAGTCGCGTCTAGCATTGTCTAATTGAAAAGAACTTGGCCAAATGTTGTAGATTTGACTTACTACTTCTCAAATAACAGTGCAAAGCCTGTTCTTTTCACAGTCGATCATATCATATATTACTAAAAGTGGAAAGAATTGAAGTCAAAAGTTAAATTATCATTTTACTCTTACACTAAATAAATTAAAAGTGGAAAGAACCTAAGTCAAAATTTGAATTACCATTTTACCTCTACACTAAATAATTTTTTTAAAAAACATTTAATTAATTTTATAATTTGGCATATTAGTTAACTAATGCATATAATAATTTTTTCATCTTCCCCTCTCTCACTAGCAAACTTAAATATAATAGTAATTCAATTACATATATATTTTAGAATTGTTAAAGGAAATCCTTTTTCCACAAATTTTCTGCTTAGAACAAAGTTTCTTCTATATCTGATTTAAACTGAAAACCCTCAAAAGTCAGATGCCAGAAGCATTCCTAGTAAACATATCTGTCTGGGGGTGCTTCTTCTGGAATCTGCAAATAAAAGCACGAAAAATACGCAACTTTAATATGTTATAAAAATTGTTAATTGAATGTTTTACGTTAGCGACAAATGAAATACATGGCTTGCGGATGCACCATATGTCAACGGCCAAAGTTGTCTAAACACATAACAGAATGATATAAATGTCACGGTCCACCACTTGATCTTATAAAAAGGTCTTGTAGAAGGGGAAAGAATCTAGAGCCTTAGCGAGAGTTCTAAGTCCGTGACAATTGGGTATGTTATTGTTGACGTCACTTGATTCTAAATGTCCAAAAGCAAGGAAAATGTTTTAGAGCGTACCTCCCCAATTTTCCATTCCTTTTTTGTCCAAATGCTGTTATCACCGGTGAAGTCCTCCGGTGATGCACTATTCCTGCAAAATGAAGGCATCAGAAAGAACAACATAAAGGACTCATCAAAAGTTATGCTTTCAAACTTCAATAAGAAAACAAAAGGACCAAAATATTGATGACTTAATTCTGCACTCGATAGTCTAAACAATAATCATGGCAAGTTAAGTAACTACTGCTGGAACTTACGTCAGGCTGATACTGACAGGAGATGTCATAGCAGGAAAAAGCCCCTGAGAAGGAGTAGGAAGTTGGCCACCAGAGGGATTAGCAAAAGGTGGTGCAGTCGTTGAGGTGGAAAATAAGTTCCTCCCAGAACTTGCGGAAACATTGCTGGGGGTGGAAGGATTTTGATATGAATGGGCAGGGACTTGGGTTCCGAAACCAAAGGAACCTGCAAACAAAGTCTAAGCTAAATAAAATGCATACCCAAGAACTGACAATACTCTAAAACCGTGTCAAATTACCTGATGCTGACGTATTACCAAATGAAAAAGCATTCGCCCCAGATGAATTTGATGTCTTAAAAGAGTTCCCAAGGAGACTGGGTTGCCCAAATGTACTAGTTGGTGGAGTTGATGCCCTGTTAATTTGGAAAAGTGAAGTCAGAAGATGGTAAAAGCCAAAACTATAGCATATGCAGATTTATGGTAGAAACTACGTGTGAGAAAAAAAGCAACTCGGGGAGCTGTTTCTAGTATTCATGGATTCAACTGAGTACTACCAAAGATGGTTAAAGAACTTCACTGGTGGATATCATATAAAAAAGGAACTGAGGAAGATTTGGAAGACAATTCCAATCTTCGTATGATGGGCGGTCTGCAAGCAAAGAGACCAGCCGTGTTTTGAAGGAAAAGCTGCAGCTATCTACATAATGAAATATAGATGTCTTAGTTTATTGGCTTGTTGAATGTAAATTTCATGTGTATGAAGATCTCGTTACTAATTGATTTTGTAATAGGACGCTAAAACTTATTCAACAAAGAAGCCAAAAACTCTGACGTAAATGCACTAATGTAGGTTCTTATGCATCAGTTCTGACCCTGGATTCACCTCTGAGCAGAAAATGGTTACAGAATCAAAATTTGAAGCAGAATTGTTCCTAGTGAGGATTATTAATTTGGTTATGCTACCAAAATGAACAAACAATTGAAAGGAAAACTGCTTTGAGCACTCAACGAGGCATTTAGTGCGGCACCAGGAAAAGGACTTTGAGCACTCAATGAGGCACTTGGTGTGGCACCAGGAAAAGGACTTTGAGCACTTGGTGTGGCACCAGGAAAAGGACTTTGAGCACTTGGTGTGGCACCAGGAAAAGGACTTTATGGATTTGTATTAGCACTTGGTGTGGCACCAGGAAAAGGACTTTGAGCACTTGGTGTGGCACCAGGAAAAGGACTTTGAGCACTTGGTGTGGCACCAGGAAAAGGACTTTGAGCACCTCGTATACCAGGAAAAGGACTTTGAGCAGTAGGAGCAGAAGTCGATGTAGATGCATAAGGATTTCGCAATAGATTTTCAAATTCAGCTACTTTGGAGTTAACCATGCTCCTCTCCCTCTCAACCTGCAATAACACGAGGATGGGAAAAAGTTTGTTAGAACTTAGAAGCAAGATCATAAGATGATATTAATCGATGAACAACAATGAGTTTAATAAGTTGGGAATCATGTAAATTTAGTTCTCTCTTTAACTAATCTGAAGCTCTCTGCTTCACTCAGAATTCTTCCTTTCCGATAAGATAGAATTCGTTGATTGAATTTTGAGTGCAAATAGCATTTATGCATATATTCAGATAATGGAAAGAATTTTTAATTGCATCAAGCAGTATCAGCGAAGAAGGCAGAGCAAGAAAGTAGCAAGGGTGGTGTCTTACAATAGATATCAAGCTCTGCCCACGTTTTGCATCATCATATGCTGCTGCTCGCAGCTCTTCATAGCTAACATCACCGGTAATATCACATGGACCACTGCATACAAAAGAAATTGCAACTGCTGATCAATCTCTATGATCTACCAGTTCATAAAACAGACATGTGTACATAGAATTGGAATCAGAACCCGCGCATATATGCGCAGGGTTCCATAGAATGATAATTTGCTTTTTTTCTTTTTCCTACTTTCAGTTTTAGAATAGAGAAAGGGTGAAAACTAAGTGGATGCTCTCGAGAAGAGTTGCAGCAAGTGCACTGCATATGATAATTTTAGTTTGAAAAGAAAGAGAAGAAATGCAATGACTTCTCCAACCAAAATTACTCAAGACTATGGTTTGAAAATTGTCATCTCCCAAGACAGGTAGTTATAAAGTCGTCAGTTACAAGTTAGAAAAAACAAATTGGCAGTAATAGCCGATAAAAAGCACAGAATGAACAGTTATACTAGTAGTTGTGTTATGCATGATTCGTGCTTTGAGTAGTAGACATTCAGGGAAGAGAGAGAACTCTATGGGCTCTGCTGAGTTGTCTCTAAACTCTCCGATAAGAGAAAGTACACAATTTGGCAAATGAAAGAGAAGGGTTAGAGAAACTGAATGACTTGCTGAACAAAAATAGAATAAGCTTCTATGGGTCTTATTCATGAGAGAAACAAACTATGAGGCAAGCTGATTTAGCAAAGTGAGTGAAGTAAAGATAAGATCTAAAACATACTTTTTACGATGACCATAGCATGTAAGCAGCCACAATGGCTTCTCATTATTAAAATCTTCCACAATCTGACGTCTGCATGACTCAGCATCTGTGCAGCTTCACATGTAGCAGAACCAAACTATTAATTCCAGTTAAATCATAAAGCTAAATGCAAAACAGAAAGGCTTGTGCCAAAGAGCACTCACATGTGAGTAGGTGCTACAGGTTGATTGTCAGCTTGCCGCGATGAAGAACTGTTGGCACTTGCAGAACGAGTCCACTTGTTTTCAAAAGGCTAAACATGAAGGGGGAAAGAAAGAGAAGAAGTTAATACGCATCATGTAGCATGATGGTGCCTGATGTCTCAATCCTGGTACAGTTCACTGCTAGGCCACCTAGACTTGTACAATATCAAAAGATCAATTCATCATTTTAATTCTTCATAGCACCAAGAAAACTGGATAGAATTGAATCTACGCCATACTCATGCAAAAGTCCATAATCATAGTTTTATTACATAAATATGTCATTTAATCTGATCAAGAAATAATACAGGAAGTTCCAACGAAACCATATATCGATATTGACTCACCAGTAAACTGTTTCTGATAGCATTATATAACTACCAACAGCGTAAAAGTTAAATTACCACAAAAACGAAACAGTAAGAATGGAACTCCACATACTTATGTATAGTTCATAGATTCACTGGAACACGCGAACAATTGCGCTGAGCCATAAAATAAAGAATGATACGAATTCTAGTGTCCAGGATTAGAATATCCTGAGAAGCATTATACCTTATCATCTATTAGCAGGTAGATTTGAGAATATGGAGTGAAGAGTCCTCAAAATGGTACTGGGAGAGTATAGTATTTATATTAAATAATAATAAATGCTAAAATAATCTGCAGCAACCAGCAATAATTAGAGAGTAAAAGGTAAAATACCTTGTATTGATTCTGTTTGAGCCCCAAGTCATTGGATCCTCTTGGCTGGGAGTTGCTCTGAACACCAAATCCAAAAGGGTTGGGCTTTGTTTGTTGCATATTCGTACTCTGAAAATTAGTGGATTGGCTGCCAAATCCAAATGGATTTGGTTTCGGTTGTTGCTGGGCAGCATGAAGAAATTTACAACGTTCACCATATTGACAACTGGATGAATAGGACAGCGATCAGATCCTGTTTTCATACTTTTACAAAGGAACCTAATCATAACAAGTATTGCTCGACTCTCATAAAGAACTACTAATTTAAATACTCCCTCTGTCCCATTTTATATTGCATCGTTTGACTTGGCATGGTGTTTAAGAAAATAGGGAAGACTTCTGGAACATGTGGCCTAAAACAATCCTTAGATACTTGTGTGGTTGTAAATCATTTTAAGGACGGAGGGATTAATAATTTCAATGTTTTAGGTTAACGGCATCCTTTTTACTTTCTATGACATCACAGCAAACACCATTTTCTAATTTCTAACTGGAATTTCATACCAATATTATTCAATCTTCAGTTAATAATATATAATGCAAAAATGAAATGCAAACCACCAGCCACAACCGTTTGATGCTAAAGCTCATGACTTTACTTCGCTAGGATCTTTCAATCATTGCCATAAAGATGAGTACAACAATCAATCGACCAACTTGCCCATCAATCCTAAACAACTAGTCAGCTATATGAATCCTCTAAATTCATTTCAAATCATCCCCCACCTCAACCCTCAACCACCGTACAATGTCCAAAGAAACTATTTTTACTGAACTCTATATCTTTATCCATACTAAGGATGAGACAAGGATTAGGGGAAGCAAGAAAACAAAAAGAAAAATAGAATCTTAATGTGAAGATTTCAAGGGTTTATCTAGAACCCTATGAATATATGCATTAGTAAATTATATGAATTGTAAATTAACCCCAAATTTTTACTTCACTAGCTTGCACACACCTCGATATTCTACAACTTCCCACCAACACAGCTACCAGATAACTCTACCCACCAGACTTGTATAAATGATAAGAAATCACCTAGTGTTTCTACCTTTGTCGAGATTTGAACTTGAGACATCACAATTCTCAACCCACTTTCTTAACCACCAGCCACACTCTTTGACCCTAAAGCTCGTGACTTTACTTAGTTTTGAGAACAACAAATCAATCGACTAATTCCCCATCAATTCTAAACAACTAGTCAATTATATGAATCCTCGAAATTCATTCTCAATTCATCCCCTAACCGCTGTACAATGTTGAAAGAAGCTATTTTCCTACATCTTTACCCATACTAAGGATGAGATAAGGATTAGGGAAGCAAGAAAAATGAAAAAAAATAGAATCTTAACATGAAGATTTCAAGGGTTTATCTAGAACCCTATCAACATATGCATTAGTAAATTATATAAATTGTAAATTAACCCCAAATTTTTTACTTCACTAGCTTGCACGCACCTTAATGAATCCTGCCTAATCTTCTACAACCTCCCAACAACACAACAACCAGATAACTCTATCCACCAAACTCGTATCAATATTAAGAAATCATCTAGTGTTTCTACCTTCATTGGGATTTGAAATTGAGACATCACGATTCTCAACACACTTAGTTAACCACAAGTCACTTTTTGACCCTAAAGCTCGTGACTTCACTTAGCTTTGAGAACAATAAATCAATCAACTAACTCCCCATCAATCTTAAACAACTAGTCAACTATATGAATCCTCTAAATTCATTCTCAATTCATCCCCCCCAAAACCCCCAACCACTGTACAATATTGAAAGAAACTATTTTTCTACATCTTTACCCATTTACAGATGAGATAAGGATTAGGGAAGCAAGAATTAACATGAAGATTTCAAGGGTTTATTTAGAACCCTATGAATATATGCATTAGTAAATTATATGAATCATAAATTAACCCCAAAATTTTACTTTACTAGCTTGCACGCACCTTAATTAATTCTACGTGATCTTCTACAACCTCCCAACAGCATAGCTACCAGATAGACTAGTATAAATGTCAACAAATCACCTAGTGTTTCGACCTTCATTGGGATTTGAAATTGAAACACCACAATTCTCAACCCACTTCGTTAACCACCAGTCATACTCTTTGACCCTAAAGCTCATCACTTTACTTAGCTTTGAGAACAACAATCAATCAACTAAACTTCCCATCAATCCTAAACAACTAGTCAGCAATATGAATCCTCTAAAATCATCCTCAATTCATTCCCCCCACCCTCCAACGCCCTACCTCACCCCCCCCACACACAATGCAATGCTCAAATAAACTATTTTTACTCAACTCCACACCTTTATAAGGATTAAGGAAGCAAAAAAAAAAACAAAAAAATAGAATCTTGACATGAAGGTTTCAAGGATTTATCAAGAACCTATGAATATATGCATAATAAAGTATGCAAATTTGTAAATTAAACCCAAAATTTAATTTAGTTTTTACCTGCCCCGCATAAAATTTCTGCAATGTTCTTTCCTTGGAGGCATAGCGTTTAAGTCCTCTCTTGCTTCTCCTTTCCTCACTTGTAAAAGTTGCAAAATTGTCCCTTAAGTAAAATCTTGGGTCTATTTATCAAAAATCAAAAAATAAAATAAAAAGTGTGTGGAAGGGGTGGGGGGATAAAAATAAAAAATAGTAAATTGAGTATTGTTTTTACGTTTTAGTTCCATGCAGAGTAATATATATCATTTAATATTCAATTTATTGAATAATTAATATATGAGTTTTTGGTCTCTCTATGTATTTTATACATAAAAAATTGGAAGAAAAAAAATACACACTTTACATGAGATATGAATACTCAAATAGATAGTTGTAATGATATAAAAATTTGTTAAATTCGTAAAGATTTATAAATAGAGGGATAAAAACAATACACATATCAATTAATTAAATGTCATGGATGTCACAAGAATTTTTAAATGTTTTATGAAATATTTTAAATTATTAATTATTATAATCGTACTTTATTCTTTTTATTTTAAGTGTTTTAATTTGATTAGATATAAGAAAAATGAAGATATTTGAATTTTATTATATTTAATTAAAAAATATATTTAATGTGTTAGATATTTTTCAAATTTTTGATCTTAAACAAAATATATAAAGTATTTTTAGAGACATATTTTTTCAAAACGAGTATAACAATAAATTACTTTTCTTTTACCAATTTCTTGCAAGAAGGGTTAGCAAAGGTACGATATATCTAGCCAACCAAAAGACAATCTCGTACCGACATTATTTAATGGGAGTATGAGACATAAGAAAAGAATTCATTAACTTATTATTTAGTATGAATAAATTACTCGACAAAAGTTAAATAAAAAATTATATTCAAATTCATATCAAAATCCCTAATTAACTAGAGTTAATAATTTTATATATAATTTTTTAAATGAATTTTACGTAATTTAATCAGATCTCAATACTAATATCGACAACGAATGCGTCTCAATAACAACAATAATAATATGTCTAGTGAAATATCATAAATAAAATCTCGAAAAAAATAGACTATATACAAATTTTATCAATATATTGTAGAGAGACAAAAATAATTTTCGAAAGCATTCCTCCAATAATGAGGCCAAAAGAGTTTAGGGAGAAAAATTTAACAGGTAGAGTTCTTGCCTTCATTTATGAGAGTTCTTGACGGTTATTCCAACAATTTGCTTTCATTTCCCTCTTCTTGTTTTCTCCGCTCTCTTCCTCCTTTATATAGTGTATGTATATTCACTTCCTCTTCTTCCCTTAAATCCATCAAATTTCTGTGTAATCATGGCTGCCTCAGCCTCCTCTTTCTCTGCTACAAAAATCTTGCAACCCCTCAACTCCACTAGATCCATTGACAGTAACAACAAGACCCCTTTGGGAAATCAGCTTAAAGGCAGCTCCTTTTTTCTTGGATCAGCAAAGAAACTCTATAAGAACAAACCCTTTTCGTTTCAGAGCTTACAAAGACGATCTAAAGGTGTTCTTGCTGTTTCTGAGGTTGTTAAGGACAAGAAGCTCAGTATAGACTCCTCACTCTCCAATCTGGTACTTGCATTTTTTAAAAATTTTTCATAAAATAACTTCTTTTTGATAATCGTGTTGTTTGGGTCAGCTTGCGTGCAGCTGGAGAAGATGGGAATGACATTTTTTCTGATTTTCATCACAATTGATGTTTGTTTTGGTCTTATGAGCTGTTTGTTTCTTTCAATTGGTTGTTTTGAAGTGGATTTCTGTTGATTTAGTGTTTGTTGTTTCGTTGAGATCATTCGTGTAATTTCTCTATTACCTAAAGAATGTTGATTTAGCATTTCAATTTTTGGTGTGAATTATGGTGTGGAGTGTAAGATTTACAGACCTAGGAGCTGTGAGATTGGAAGCATTGTGCAAATTCGGATATTGATTAGTGTTTTTGAAATAAGATTTACATATTTTGCAACTAACTAAACTAATACACAACTTTTTGTAATTGTAAGAGTGGGTTAGAGTCAATGGACTAGTGGCTTGCTTATGGACTTGAGAGTCCTCTCATCGAAAGCTAGCTTTTGCGGTTGAGTTAGGTCGAGGTGCCATTTCTTGACATGATATTAGAGTCACGTCCATCCTTGCTTGGGCTTCAGGTTGGGGATTAGAGTCCCACATTGGTTGGAGAATAGATCGGTGATTTGCTTATTATGGACTTGGATAATCCTCTCGTCAAGAGCTAGCTTACGGGGTTAAGTTAGGTCTAGGTGCCATATCTTTAATGCAATAAAAAATATCTAAAAGATGTTCCAAAAGTTGTAGTCGAAGAAAAATTGAAATAAGCTCTAAAAATAGTAACAGTATTGTGTAAAATTGGACCAAGAGTACTTTTTGTATTTGTTTGTGTTAATTCACTCAACTGTAAATGATTCTTGTTTTAATTCAATTTTTTGTGTGTTGTCAATCTAGTTAATTACCAAGGATGAAGGGTTGGAGTTGTATGAAGATATGGTTCTGGGAAGAGCCTTTGAGGACATGTGTGCCCAGATGTATTACAGGGGGAAAATGTTTGGTTTTGTGCATTTGTACAATGGCCAAGAGGCAGTCTCTACCGGGTTCATTACGTTACTGAATCAGTAGCGATTGTAGTCAGGAGGTCATGAAAGAGGCAGATTGTGATCATGTAACTATGGCCTTCTTTGGTGATGGAACTTGCAACAATGGCCAATTCTACGAGTGTTTGAACATGGCTGCTCTGTGGAAACTGCCCATTATTTTTGTTGTTGAGAACAATCTGTGGGCTATTGGCATGTCTCACTTGAGATCTACTTCAGATCCTGAAATTTGGAAGAAAGGTCCCGCCTTCGGGATGCCTGGTGTTCATGTTGATGGCATGGATGTGTTGAAGGTGAGGGAGGTAGCAAAGGAAGCTGTTGCCAGGGCTAGGAGGGGCGATGGTCCCACTCTGGTTGAGTGTGAGACTTACCGGTTTAGGGGGCACTCTTTGGCTGATCCAGATGAGCTTCGTGACCCCGGTGAGACTTCCAATCCCCTTTGGTCTCTATTTTACTTATGTTTCCCTAATCCAGTCAGCTTTATTTCTTTTAGTACTGCTGCTACTGGTATTAATAGTACCAGACTCTGACTTTGGCATATGTTTTCAACTCGTTGAATGTACCAACCGTTGCATACTCTTTATATGCTATTAGTCTATCTCATAAAATTATGTAGGCTTTGTTAAATGTGGTTTCATTACACCGACTCTTTTCATGGGGAAAAAAAAACAAGTGTGGAGTTGAGGCCTTGCTTTTTATTGTTGTTGTTGTTGTTGTACTATTTGTTGTTAGCAATAGTGAATAACATGCTATCTGCATTTTGATCTATAGGAAAGTGACAAATTGGTTGAAGACGATGGAAATTGTATTGCTTAAGAAATGTGAGAAAATCTATTATTGCATTGGTGAAGTGTGTGCAATGATCATTTTTCGCCCTTTGATCTTTATTGCTTCCATTTAAGACCACATATTTAAGTATGAGTGTCTGAGGGCCACCCTGTATTTGTATACTGTGGATGGAGCACATAGATTATGGACAAATAAGAATACTAAGACAAAAAGGAAATAAAATTTTGATCTCACACTAAGACTGATCTCGTCATGAAAAATCCAGTTTGAAATGCTTTAAAACTTTATGCTAGCTCATAAGATAATTAGTCCCTGAAATCTATGATCTTTATTGTTCTATTATTAACCAAAGATTTTTCTACTTGACCTTAATCTGTTTATTTTTGCAGCTGAAAAGAACCATTATGCTGCACGAGATCCTATCAGTGCCTTGAAGAAGTATATGTTTGAGAACAATCTGGCAAGTGAAGCAGAGGTGAAGGCCATTGATAAGAAGATTGATGAACTGGTTGAAGAAGCTGTTGAGTTTGCCGATGAAAGTCCTCATCCTGTTCGTAGCCAGCTGCTAGAGAACGTGTTTGCTGATCCAAAGGGCTTTGGAATTGGACCTGATGGAAGGTACAGATGTGAAGATCCCAAGTTCACTCA
>DF362427.1:31346-47750 GCA_000787875.1 Solanum virginianum | reverse complement strand
AAATACCAGCTGTTAATTTGGAGTAAGAAAGACAGTTAGCAATAATTATGAAGAAATACAAGATGAAGTCTTATCTAAAATGGAAAAGTCTACAATGGAAAAGTCTTATCTACAATGAAAACAAAACCACGTTATAAAGTCTTGAAAAGACAAACTTGTCTTGAAAAGACAAACTATTGGAAAGACAAACACTTTAAATATTGATGATGACATATGCATGAATAATTATCACAAAAAGACAAATGCATGGAATGGAGATGACACATGGCAAGCATATCTACACATGGCAAGGATTAATGATACTTACATAATGTAGAAGTCGTCCGTGCAGGAAAAATTAGCGATACACGTATGTAAATAAGTTTTAGCCATACACGTATGTAAATAAGTTTATATATTTACTAACTTAGTCCTTAGCTTAGGAATATATATAGACACTTAGAAAAACAGGAGAGGACATCTGGGATCAATACCTTTGTAAAGACTTTTTTTAGACCCCTTATCAATACCCCAAGGGTATTACTCCTCAAAAACACTTAGAAATTCTAGAGAGCATCAAGGAAGGAGAAACTTTAAGGTTCAAAGCACGCGAGTAGAGTTGTCTAAAAGTTGATCGCCCTTCCTAAATTTCAGGTATGTAAGTCTAACTAGAATATGGATTATGTCCTTCCATGTATCCCATAACCCGAAGTGATAGTGTTGTAAATGAATCGAGTTTTCCCTGGATGTTTGTCGAAGGGTTTTCTTAAAATCCTACCTTATTCCTATATAATTCTGCATGAATTATAGATTTTATGAATTAGATAGTTGAAATAGATTATTTTCCTTTTCTACAAGAACCCTAGAATGAAATCTTGTTGCTTTTACATATTGCACTTAAATGGACATGCATGAGTACAAGTTGTACCTAAAGGGTCTATAGAATTCCTAAATGCTTTAACTCTACTTTTGTTTCCCGAATGTTATGAGCTGGAATGATATATGATAGAGAGTCTTGATAAGTCATGAGCTAATCCTAAAAGAATGTTCCTAATCAAAGAGTTGATAGTTGATGTGATGAGTTGAGTTGACAAATGTCCAATGAGACTAGTTGAATGAGTTAACCATGGGGAAGATGTCTTATGAGCATGTTGAATCTTGGGAGGAGTACCAAGCACCGAATTGGATAACAGCAAGTCCAACTCAAACCCAATAACTATGTCACTAAACGTAGGAGAAGATTGAAATCGCTAAGTCGAAAGTTTCCTCTTGATAGATCCCTGAAAGAATAGAGGACTCGCAGGATTTTATCCAATCCATTATTGATTGATTCGCTCTTTACCCTGACAACTGTTGACCGACTGTGATTACATCAATGAAATTGTTGTATGATCACTGACTTATAAATGATTATTTTCGGATAAGAGAAACTACCAGATAGGTTCCACACTAACACTACTCTAGATTTATGGAATTGGAGTCGTACTGATTGGTCATTCTCTACTTTTTGTTTTTGATTTAGATAGACATTTGACATCTTGATTGAGTTCCATATCTTTTGATTTGAGTTATCTAAGTTGATAGTATTCCCCCTTGATATATGTTTCATTTAGCCACTTTACATACGCGTACATTCTACGTAATAATGTCCATTTAGATTGTATCATTTTATGATGCAGAGGTAGGTACTAGGGATCATCAACAAGGGCACCATTGAGGATCTATTGCAGTCAGCTGATTTTGGTGAGTCCTCCCCTACTTTCGTAGGATACTCATTGACACTATCACCTAGCTTGAGTTAGCATTTTTATTTCTTTGATTAGGGTAGTTATGACCTGTCATGGTGCCCTCTAAACAACTTAGATAGAGGCTTCATAGACTAGATTTGGGATTGATGACTTGAATATTGTCTGAATAATTTTTTCATACTAGTCCTGTTAATTTGCTTATTTCCTTAAATTGAAATTGTCCACCTTTTATCATCTTTAGTCTTCCGTTGATATGATATATATTGATTGAATGAATGTGATGAGGCCAAGTGGTTCGTTTGGACTAGCAATAGTCTCTGAGTGTCGGCCACGTCTACGGTACCCTCCTGGGGCGTGACAATAATATAAATTTATTAGGATTGGAAGTTAATCTATTTATCAAATTAAATTAAATAATATAATAATCACACATCGTTGCATATTACTATCTCAAAGATCAATATTTCTTGGTAGATTTTTGTTAACATGAAATTGCATTTTTATCCTTGGTCATAATTTATTTCATCTTTCTAGTTGTAGAATATTTATTTTTTCTTGATAGATTTTTTGTTAGTATGAAATTACATTTTCATTCTTATCTCGACCAAAAAAATATTGATTTAATTAATTTCAAAGTAAAATAATATTAGAATGTAAATATAAATAAATGGACCAAAAATACTCTTTTTTGTTTTTCTTATTACCAAAATTTCTCTCAACAGCTTTAAATTTAAATCAAACTTAATATTTAAATTAATACATTTCAAATCAAATAAAGTACAAATTTGATTATATATTTAAATAAAGAACTACTCATTTATAATTTAGTAAATATTTATAGTTTACTTTGTATGTGAATATGCCATACATTATTTTATTTGTAAGGTTACTAATTATATTTTAAAACAATAAGTTTTATATTGAAGTAGTTATCTTTAGTAAATATAATGAATAGAAAAAACTATAAGAATTAAATTAATAAATATAATTTAAAAAGAATTAAAAAAATTACCCTTGGTCATAATCTTTTTCATCTTTTCATAAAAGATATTTCTAGAACTGTTTAATTTTCTTGGTATCTTTCTTGATAGATATGTTGTTAGTATATTATTACATTTCTATCTTTGGTCGTCCTCCACTACATCTTTCTATATATAAATATGTAAATATAAATAATAGAAATAAAAATAACTTTCTAGAAAGAGTTAATATATGAATTTGTGTAGGATATTTAACAACGTAGAGTGAATTTAGAGGACAAGCATAATGTAAAATATATAATATTTTAATAAATTAGACTGAAATGAAAGATATATCCTTAATTCTTTATGCTTCATCTTTTTATTGAAGGATGTTTCTAAATTTTTTTTATTTTTTATTTTTTGCTTATCTTTGTTGGTACATTTTTGTTAGCATGTGAAAATACTTTTTTATCCTTGGTCATCATTGATTTTTTATATCTATATATAGAATAATAGAAAGATATTTTTAGAAATATATATTTTTTGACTATATTTCTTGATAGATTTTTGTTAGTATGAAACTATATTTTTACTCTTGGTCGTCCTACCTTTCGCATTTCTACCTAATAGAATTTTTTTTAGGAGTCTGCAATTTTAAAAACCATATATTTTAATATTTTAGGAGTTTTGCGCTTTCAAAATATGTTATATATAATTATTAAATTACACTAACCTCTTACCATATTTTAGGAGTCCAAAATTTTGATGAACAATAGATTTTTTGGAGTTTTTCACGTACACACATCATATAATTTTCTCTTATCATATTATTAGGAGAGTATAAATTTATCCATAATAAGAAAATATGTTCCATTTAATTTTTATTTATGTTTATTATAATTATATTTAATATTATTAGAATAATTTAAATCTATCTATCTATCTTCTATACTATATTAAAAATGTGAAGATTCCTTAGAAATGTTGTTTGAACTTTTTGCCCTTTGTTTAAAGAATTTTACTTTACATAAAATTATCTTTTCAGTATCTTCTTCAAATTTTAATTTTATTTAATATTATTATAATATTGACTCCTAAAATATGTGGCGAAAACTAAAGAGTCCTCAAATATATAAAAGGAAGAATTAAAAAAGAACTCCTAAATTAAAATAAATAGTGAAGAGAATTTAGGTTTTGAGAAATGTAAGTTTACCTAAAATAAAAATACCAATTACTTGTACGTGGAAAAAATAAACTACCTTAAATAAATTTACTATGTGTATGTGGGGTAGGGCGAGAGGGGGGGGTACTATCTTTAACAAATTTATTCTTTTTTGAAATTATAAGTGAACAAAATATTACAAAATACTCTAAGTTAGTGTAATGACCCTCTAGGTTATTTCTGTGGTTCCGCAAAAATTTTATCAGTTTGACCATTTGCATAGTGACCTCGGGCTATTTCTGACATATTGACACTGATTGTTCAATCATTAGGTGCATCATTTGACATTTATGCCCTTTTTTGAGTTAAACAAGGGATTATAATTGTAAAATAAATTTTCAGGTAAAGTCCTAGTATATAGTTCAGTGTGAATTTCTAACGGTTCCATCAGCTCTGGAACAACCAATTAAGGCTAGGAGCTTATTCATTGCAATTTATATTGAGTTTTGCAAATTTAGCCTCCAAAATGGGTCAACAGTTGACTTAAGTCAACATCTTTGGGAAACATGCTCCAGATGAAAATTCTAATTGCACCATTGGATTTGAAACATCAAGTTTGGTCTAGAAGGACCTTTCATTTGGTTCTCGAGGCCTCCGGGGTGTTTTTGGACCCTTCGGTAGATTTTGATATTGAGAAATGGGACCACATTGAAATAAAAATAACTTTCGATAGATATTTAGAGTACACCATTGAGCCCAAAATGTCATTTCCAATAAAATTTCATATATAGATTATATTTTTTCAACCCTGGATGAGGCTGGAGCACTGAAATTAAGTTTGACAAGTTGTTGAAAATTAAAAGGCAGCACTAACATGGGCTGCTGGGGAAGTGACACATGGCAGAGGCAACTAAAGCGGATATATGTGTAATTTTCCAGAAATATATGAAAAATAGAGCAAAACTTCCATCCGCAGTATTTCTCTCATTTTTCATTTGATTTTGACGATCCAAAAGGCTAAGATCTGTATTTTTCGCTAGGAACATTATGGAAGTATCAGAAATTGATTTTGGAAGGTTGTTTGAGGTAAAATTTGATGTTTTTCTACTGTAATATTGAGTATGTTTTTCAAAACTTTGACATGTGATTTCTTATCCATTTTAAGTTGAATTTTGGTAAAAATTGGGTCTATCTGCATTTTGGGGAGGAGCACGACATGTTAATGTCAGCGTTGATTGATTGATCTCCATTTGATGCAAAAATGCAATTTTAGTTGTTGTTTTTGTTGTGAGTTTTTGGAAAAATTTGAAATGCGATATCTCGGTTGTTTTTTATCAGAATTGAGTGAAATTTGGATACAAATTGTACTACTTTTTGATATGTACATCATGGTATATTCAAATTCTATTAGTTTGACTATATTTTTAACAAAATTGGTCCAGGAAGATATTGTACGTATGATGTACTTTTTGATAAGAAATGTCATTTGTTTTTGAGTTATTTCTGATTGTTCTGAGCTCATTTTGAGCTCAATTTTTTGGCTATAGCCTGGGAGTGATATAAAGATCATTTTATGGGGGTTGATTTGTCATTTTGGGTGTGGACCCTATGTTCTCCATTTTAGTCACAATTGACCTACGCTCCCCCGTTGCTTCAGATATCATAGCCAAAATGGCTGCAACGATATTGTGACTTATATTTTGATAGCTAAGCAACCTATGGATGTCACAAGGAGGAAAAAATTATGTGGACTGATCTGGAGTGCGTGGATTCTCCTTTTAGGTAGGCTAGACTTTTCATACCTCTAGACTGAGCTGAAATACATGTACATTGGGAGTCTATTTGTAGTTGGAAGTCCTGAGTAAGCTATGTATATACGGCATGAGACTGATTGTTAGTTATATTTCCTATTATGCATTTAAACATTGTTGTCATGATTTGTTAATACATGTTTTCTTGTATAGTTATTGTACTTAGCATATGGGGTAACTACGGTTATTTTGGGATACTTGTGGTTGTTCTGGACTGTACTAGCTATGATCACTATAGTAGTTGAGTTCGGGCACTGTTGAACTATGAAAAAGGCCTGGTAATGGCTGGATATGGGCTAATGCCCTGTGTCAGTTATGTATTCTGGCTTCCTGTGTCAGTTATGTATTCTAGCTTAACTCCTATCTGTAGGAATGTGTAGCCTAATGCTACTGAGATATATTGGCTGTGAGGCTATTTGTTGATAAGACGTCGTGTTATGGACTAACTCTAGTATAGATATGGTTCTAATGGGCCGATTTGTTTTGGATACCTATGATACAACCATACTATGGATTGATTCTAGTAAAGATATGACTCTACTGGACTTGGTTGTTCTAGAGACTTATGATATACCTATCGATTATTCTTGGATCTAGGGCCTTGTTGATTATTTTTGGGTTTGGGACCCTGTTGATTATTTTTGGGTCTAGGACCCTGTTGATACTTTGGGTTTGGACCCTATTGTTTATTCTCGGATTTTTTGTTCTCCTGGGCCCTTAGACTAGGGTTAAACTAACGTTGCCCTAGATACACTATGCGTAGAGCCACGCAGATACCTGTGTGATTGTCTATGTTTACTTAGAGTACTTCTGATTGACTGGAATGTCATGTATTTGGCTTTGGGTAGGCATGACCCTACATTAGATTATGAGATATATGCTTTTGTATACAACTATTAGTCCTTGTGCATTTGTTATCCTTATCTGACTATGGGATTAGCTAGTGTTATTTGAGGGATGGAGACCCACAGTTGTGTAAGTTGGACTATGTGGGATTTATATATTTTATGAGTGTCGTCACCAACATTTACTCTGAGCACAATATGACTTTGGAGTTCTGGATTCGAATAGACAGGTTGAGCGAGTGATTCTTTTGATACTTCAAGGCGTAGATGATGCTTCCTGGGCTTTGAGATCCGGTGGCCACATCTGAGTGTTTGCGAGCCGGGAGTCACACCCCATAGTTTGAGTCCAATGACCACCACTGGGATGCCAGGTGGCAGATGCCGAATCTGAGGTTCAAGCACCTGTTGATGCTTTGGGTCGAGGACCCCGTCGGTTACATTCCGGGTTTGAGGCCCTATTGATTGTGTTAGGGGAATTCTTTCTCTCGTGGGTGATACATCCCACCGTTATGTATATTGTCATACCATCTGGCCCTGCCTGACTACCCTGACTAGATGCCAAGTTGGGAGGACTAAGGGTTCGAGGCCCTGTGTGATATTGGTTACTGGATGGGTCAAGGACCCGGTGGTTATATAGTACTTTAGGTGGATGACCTGACTAATTTCCCGTTGATCTACACACCCATATACATGCTGATTGTGTGTAGGTATATATTTTAGGCTTATAAGGGCCCAGTCAGCGTAAGGCATAAACATTAGGGCCTTAAACCCATGTATATCTAGACCCCTTGATCATGTAGTATTGAGAGTTGGGTTCCATGGTGGTTTTGTGGGTCCCATGGTGACTCTAACAATTAGATTGTGTATGGGTGTACCTTCTGGACTTATGGGGCCCAGTAGGCATACAGGTATAGATATTAGGGCCTTGCACCCACGTACAACACGATGTCTCACTCCTGTGACAATTATAGTCCGAGCCTACTCGTGTTTCGTCAATTAGTAACCACTTGGTTTTGTTCTGTTGGGGTTCACTGATTCTACGGACATGCTTATTCTTTAATCAGAGTTCCAATTTGTGATGTTACTATAGTTTTTTATATTTGAGCCTTCTACATTTAAAATATTTCACTCAGTCGGCCGATGATGCCTACTAGGTGCCTGTTACTAATACTCACCCCTATATTTCTGCATTTTCCCATGGTGCAAGTCCAGGTACGCTGAGTTAGGGGTTCACAGGTGATTTGGGTGACATTGATAAGCATCTACAGCTCTGGACATTCTGTAGTCTCCTTCCATTTTGATGGTGGTCCTTTATATTCTGACACTAGACTTGTATATATAGTTTGGATTCATATGTTTAGATTGCTATTCTAGTTATGTACTTAGATATGTATATTTTATTTGGAGTCTATATTAGCTCTTTACAAGTGACTTCCAAGTCCCGGGATAGATTGTGTTTGTTATACTTATATGCTGCTGGTATCCTTATCATTAGTGATTCAGGACTGGTGTTGTGGGCATTGGGTTGGCTTACTTATAGGAGGGATCTAATAGGTTCCATCATGACCTGAGATTTCGAGTTGTGACAAGGTGGTATCAGAGCCTTAGGTTCGCTAGTCTCATCGATATAGAGTTGTCGTCTAGTAGAGTCCTACGGATGGGTTTGGAGATGTCCACGACTTATCTTCAGGAGGCTACAGGATGCTTAGGAAACTTCTTGGTTTATTGATTCTGGTCGTGTGAAATCACCAATAGTCCATCGACTTTCTAGAATCTAATTTGGTTCACCCTTTGGCGCGTGTGCTATGTAGAGGGCAGATTTCAAGCAAGAAGCCAAATAGGAAGCAGCCCTCATAGGCCATTAAATAGAGACTGGATGCCCTCGAGTTTTGGCAGCTGGATAGGAAGACTACGGGCATAGAGATTATGGGAGCCCCAAAGATAGGTGATGTCAACCAAATTACACCTCTATTTTAGAGAATAAAGCGGTCATTGTCAAGATATAAAACCTAACCAAGGTTAGGGTCGAACCCACAAGGAATTCATAGACTCAAGATCAATTCACCAATAAGCAATTCCAGTAGTTAACCAATTCAATTCCCTGAGGGAGGGTTTCAAAATAATCAATAAGAAAGTAAACTAAACTAACTATCACGAGAGACAATCAATAATAGAGAGCAACTAAGGTGTTGTGTTCTCCATGATTCCCCAACCTAGTATCACTGAATAACCCAATTCTTGTCTAGTGTATAGCATGCAGGATGGTAATTTAAGTTCACCAAGCCCTTAGGTCAAAGGTGAGAGGCAAATTTCACTATGCAACTTGGCCCATCTCCATAGTGTGCAATACTAACCATTACCTATAAGTCCTAGTACAACCTCCCCTTGGCCCAATTTGGTTGATTAGACGAGAACACATCTATCCAATCCTCTTAATCATTTTGTTTTCTTATTCATACTACCTTGGTCCAGTCAATAACACTAGGCAGGTTCTAATGTTGGCCACTATTAGAAAACATGCAAAACAAAGAGAATTGATTAATACATGCATATACCCATTCCAAGAAATGTATATTACCCGGGTTTACTTAGCTAGTTTTTCATGGTTCCCACAACCCTAGTTGTGGATTTAGCTACGCATGGTATGGGTAGATGAAGAAATTATGAATTCAGAAAACATAATTAAACACTTATCCAATTGAATTGAAATTAAGCAAATCCAAGATGAATTAGAATCACAAGCTTTAAGATCAAATTTACCCACAGGTGTTTTCTCACAATCTTCTCTCTCAAGTATTGGGTTCTCCAAAATGCTTAATAATGACGTCCTCCCTTCTAAAATAACTTAAAAGTATTATTTATAGTAATTATAACTAAGTCCTAAATAAAATAGAAAAACTAGTCAGCAACTTCTACGAAAGGTATCTATGACTCGTAGTATCTTCTATGACTCATAGTCGGGGTCTCGTAATTAGCTCTTGAATATTGGACTTCTCTTCTATGACTTCACTTTATGACTCATAAATCGATCCACGACTCATACTATATGTTCATAGACTTTAACTTCATCAAATTGTGCCTCATTGGAAATCTTCAGAAAATACATCAATATGACTCGTACAATGCTTTACAACTAGTATGCTTGTCTCGTTGAGTTGATCTTCAGATCTCATCCTTCATTGGAATTTGTCACAAAACCATCTCTACTACTTGTAGAATACTCTACGATTAGTAGAGGGTCTCGTAAGTCATCAAAAACAGGAAATCTTCTGCACTTTTGCCCCAAAACATGACCAACCTGTCTTCCTACAAATCTAAACACAAAAACACATAAAACCCACAAACATTGCATTGAGAACACACAAAATTCTATATTTTAAGCATCCAAAGTGTTGTATTTCGACAGCACATCAACACACTCAACTTAAAGTTATTGCTTGTACTCAAGTGGCGACTCAATCTATATAGATAATAAAGCAACACACAGAAATCAACTTAATGGCACACATCATATGTATCTAAAACTCAGATATCCAAACCAGCTTTTCTTCAAGGATATCCAAACCAGCTTTTCGAAATAAGATCAGATAGCTATTTAGTAAACCAATGCAAACTAGCGTATGTAACAATACTACCATGATAAGCAAGGGGCTATCAACAGTCCACAATCACTAAACAAGTCAAATGCTAACAATGCAATGCAAGTGCCATCATGGAAAGAAGTCCCATATTTGATACTCAATGATGATTTCATAATTTAACCTTGGGACTGGGCAAAAATACTCACTCTCACAAAAGTTATTCATGCATAATGACTAATACCATAGGCTTGCCCCTATACTCTTGACTCAGATTAACTAAATTAGGATCATTTTAGGACTTTCTAGGCTTGTAACGTAGGCTAAGGGCTTTGGTATGATATTTTAGGAAAATAGTGACTAATGGCACTCCTTGAAACTGCATTTTTCTACACTTTTGCCTCACTAACTTTGTTATTTTCACCTTATTCTCCCTTTCCATCATTCAAGCATTTTTGGGTGCTTTCTTCTCCTTTTTTAGCTTTTTGCCTTACTTTTATGCTTCTTTTTGCTTTTTAGCTCAATCTAAGGCATCTTTTATTTTTCTTGCACCCAATAAATGATTTTTCTTCTTTTTATCCTCCTTCCTAACTCACCTCCTTATTTTTGTGTTTTTACCCTTTCACCAGCCACCCTCAACTTAGGATTCTAGATTGTGGTGAAGTACACAATATCTATCCTCCAAACCAAGGCCATTTTTGGGTAGCCACCCTCAATTTAGGTTTTTTGCCTTAGTTAAGGTTCACAATGCTCAAGGAAAGACCAGGACTAATTTCAGGATTTTTCACTAGATAAGGCTAGGTTAATTATGTGTTTAGAAAGAATTGGTACATGTAAGGTTTAAATATTTGAAACAAAGCAAATATCATCATTTGGTTGGTTATTTCAGGCTAAAGTGGACTAATTAAAGAAGTAAAACCTAAGATCCTTTCCTAATCCATTTAATCTACAATCTAACTTAAAGTAATAGAGCAAGTTCTGAATTAGCATAAAACACATGAATTTAGCAAAATAAGCTTACATTCACATGGCATTGCATACATTATCAACAAAAGACTCACATATCAAACTTTTTATCTCAATTTACCCTCACTTATCAGAACAGATATTGTCAAACACCTAAACATACATGGTTACTATCTAACTATTAATCAAAAATTTTGGTGGGTACTATTTTTCAAAACAAAACATAAAAACATGCTATAGCCATAAGTATTAGTACTATATGCTACACATAATATCTAAACATCCTAAATATGTTGGTTCAACAGAAATTAAATATCCATGAGGAAAACAAACACAGGCAAGAAAACCTTGGGATCCAAAATTGGGGTAGTTATGGACCATAAGCTACTCAAACTTCACTAAGGCCCATAACTACCCACACCCTATAACAAAAGATGTGCATTGTCCCAAATGCACAAAATCAAGCAAAATAAACACATAAAAGGGTCAAAAACATATCTGGGCATCTAAGCGTTGGTCTCTGGCTGAGTCTAGCCATCCCTCTCCTGCAAGGTAATCTCCTCAGTAATGGTACTCTATCCGTAGGGGCCAATACCCCTCAACTGATCCCCCTCTCGGGCTCGTCTGATCTCCTCCTCACGCCTCGACTCTCTCAAGGCATGCTTGAGATCCCTCTCCTCTAACCTCCTTACATATACACATACATATTTATCCCTTAGGTCCTCATCTGTAATGACCCAGATATTGTACGACACTATCAAAACTTGAAATTTTTGTTTTGGGCCAAGTGTCATCCCAAAGAGGGCTACACAAGTCGTATGACCCCCAGTGGTACCATACTTGGCCTTGAATTTTGGACTTTTGGGATTTTTTTTAGACAAATCAGGGGTATAGCTAGTGACACAAGTTGTGTGGCTACCAACTGGCTGCAGGGCTAGCCATATGGCCTTCAAGGTGGGAAACATTTTACGTGTTGCTTAGCTTGTGGCATAAAAGATTAAATTTTGGGTAAGGTTGTAGCCACGACCCTTTGCATGGACTGTGGGAGGGCTCACTGATAGTATAGGCAACCGTACGGCTCTCTTAAGATCAAATATTTCTCTAAGTGTTGGAGTACGGGCATTCACAGGGACTGTATGACTCCACACAACCTATGGTGCCTTCCGTATAGGTAAGCTTTGCCTAATTTTTTTCTAAGTGTTGAAGTCAAGTTCCATCTTCCAAAATTTTTTTTAAGTTAGGGGGTATGGGCAAGGGTACAGGCCATGGTGAGCCATATGGCCCATATACCCTCCTGTACTGACAATTTTTCCTTTTGTCTCATTAATGGCATTTTCATGAATTTAATTTATTCTAATGGCTTTTTGGGACTTCCTATACTATCTTAAGCTTTCCTAATAACCTAAAACCCTTTCAAATTATTTAAACTTATTCTCTCATTCTACACTCACTCAAATACTCCACTCAAGAACACTTGTGGGAATTCAAGCTTGGAATTTAAAACTAACTAAATTCTACTTCAAATTCTCTTGGGATTTCTTCATTGGGCCTAGGTATATAGGTTTGATCTTTGGTTCCTTCCAACCAAAAACACCCAAATCTTTTCAATCAAATATCATGATTTAAGCTCTCTTTGAATATGGATTTTCACTATTTGAATTTATTAAATTAATTTGATGTATGGGCTGTACATATTTGATGATTTTAAGTTACTTTAAGCCCTATTATGATGATTGACATTGAGTTTATGAAATTATGAATATGCATGTCCCTTTTCAAGGCTTGTTTATGGATGGGTGATTATATTATGATTTTAAATATGGATTTAATTATGTTTTCACTTGATTTTTATATTATTTTACTGATTTTAGAATGAATCTTAATTACTCATACTTTACTCACATCATCCATGATATTTGCATTCACAACATTGGATTATTATGAAAATTATGAAGTGAGTTAAGCCCAATTGTGTTCTATGATATGATTTTGATAAGATATTGGTTATGACAAGAATGTGATCACATACATGTCTATGATTATAGGTCTTTGAGCATTTTGGGTACTAGCACCATCTTACATATGAATGGGTTATTCCTATACATGAATATTATAACTATGAATAATGATTTTTGCATTTGAGCCTAAGTATGAATTATTATGAATAAGTATTTGGTTTTTAAGACTAAGAATGTATTGGAATGGGTTTATAAATAGCTATTATATCTTTGAAAGCATGTATATATATACGTATATGTATTCTTGAGGGATGATGACTTAGAATCTATAGATTGGGGACATTAGAGTTGTCCCTAAGGGCTCTCTCCCTTTCCTTGAACTATGTTCCTACCATAGGTTCCCTTTTTGAAATGGGTATTGTTCCCATAAGGAAAGATGTCTACGAAATGGGTGTTGTTCCCATAAGAAGAAGACATGATATCATATGATATAATATGCTATATGTGAAAATCCTATCCGAAATGGGTGTTGTTCCCGTAAGAAAGGTTGCTTCGTTAGAAATGGGTGTTGTTCCTATAAGATAAAGCATGTTTTACCTTTGGCAAATAGACCACTTCTTTACCGATGAGGAGATTTCATTGGAATTCCAAGTAATAGCTCTCTTGCTCTTACTTATGTCGGTTAAGGTCATATCCCCACTATATATGAGCATCATTTGCACTTTATGCATCATGAATTTCATGGTATATTGTTATATTACATTCCTTGCTATATATCTCTTTCTATATTATGTATCCTTGTCATCTAACATTGAAATGCAGGTTTGGTAAGTTACATGTATTGCATCCTGCATACTAAGTACATTCAAATGTACTAACTAACACATACTCTTGCCTATATGATCTCGCCATATAGGGACCGAGGACTTGGATTATCCACCATATGATGCTTAGCCCGGATCTTAGATTTGATTGTAGGAAAGTTCTATTTTCCAAGGATGATCCACCATCCTTTTACCTATGTTGACTTTTATCTCTTATATTTACTTTGTGGATGAGCTCGAGGTATGTCTTAGCCCCTACCCTGTCTTATGTTAGAGGCATTGTTGGACACCTTGTAAACTTCCTTACGTTATATGCTATGTGTTATGGATGGAGTCTATGTTATGGTTTGGTTACCTATTAGCTATCGTTATAAGATTTAGTTATGAGACTTATGGTTTGATTATATGTTATTATGCAAAGATCCTAAGTCCCGAATTGCCCTCATAGCATGAGTCATACTTACCCACCCCTTAGTCATTATGTGTTATTGGATATGTGAATTCATACTAATCTCTTTCCCTAAGATGTCCCCATAATATGAGTCCTACTTTCTCATCTCTTATAACTATGTGTTTACTTTTGAATGCGTTTTCGAACTAATGATGTGTATTTTGGCACTTTGAGGCTTGTTTGGGGACTCTTGGATTCTCATTCACCGTTTCACTCCTAGCCACTAGGTTTGGGTCATGTCAGAGATGGTATCAGAGCCCTAGATTTGTAAATAATCCTCAGAGTCCAATATGTCACATCAAATAGAGTCCTATTCATGGGTGTGAAGTGCACCATGCCTATAAGTGGGAGGCTATGATGACGGTTTAGGAATTGTCTTACTTCTTCATATCTTATATCATGCTCTGATTCATATGTATTTAGCTTTCTTATCTTGATGGTATCGTTGCTCCATTTCAGAAGATGCCTCATGGAAGACCTCACCTACCAAGACCGACTCCGGTTAATGAGGGTTAGGCACCACAAGGGCTTATAGATGAGCCTATCTCAAATATTAAATTGCGTAAGGCATTTTCCATGCTTTCCCAGGTGGTGACTACTCAGACTAGGCAGGCCAACTTTCCTTGAGATCCCACTCCAGCTTCTAGAGTGAGGGATTTCATCCGGATGAATCCTTTGGAGTTCTTTGGGTCTAAGGCTGATGACGATGCTCAATAGATCATTGATGAGCTAGCTAAGGTGTTGAATGTTATGTGTGTCACTTCTGAGGATAAAGCTAAACTAGTTGTCTATCAGTAGAAGGATGTAGCCCAGATGTGGTATACTCAGTGGTCTATGGAGAGGGTTTGTGGTGATGCTATTAATTAGGAGGAGTTCAAGCTAGCTTTTCTAGATTGTTTCTTCCCACTTGAGCTTAGGGAAGCCAATATGATTGAATTTATTAACCTCAAGCAAAGGAATATGAGTGTGAGGGATTATGCCCTTAAGTTCACTAAGCTCTCCAAGTATGCTCCGACACTTGTGGCTGATTCTCGTGCAAAGATGCACAAGTTCATTTCTGATATCTCCGACTCACTTGTGGAGGAATGTTGCACCGCTATAAGGTTTGAGTACTTGGGTTGCTAATGCTAGGTTACATCCTTTGTGTGGTAAGCATGGAAAACCCTACACAGGTGCTTGTTGGATAGATTTGGGTGCTTGTTTTGGGTGTGGTGATAAGAATTACAAGGTTGTAAATTGTTCCAAGAATCCTCAGGAAGGTCAAAGTTAGGTGGCTCAGGGTGGACAAGGCCAGCAAAGAGCTGCACAAGGTGTTGCCCTGAGGAATAGTAGGTTATATGCTCTTCATGCACGTCAGGAGGTTGAGAAGGCTTTGGATATTGTGACTTCTACGTTAAAAGTCTTTGATTTTGACGCTTATAGTTTGCGTGATCCAAGTGCAAACTTGTCTTTTGTGACTCCTCTGTTGGTTATTAAGTTTGGTTTGAGTCTAAAAATGTTGAGGGATCCTTTCTCGATTTATACTCTCGTGGGTGAATATGTTGTTGCACATAAGGTTTATCGTAGTTATCTTGTGGAACTTGAAATGTATGATTTTGATGTGATCCTTGGGATGGATTAGTTGCATGAATCATATGCCTCTATAAATTGTAAAACCCAAAAGGTCAAGTTCCAACCTCCCGATAAGCTTGTTCTTAAATGGAAGGGCAGTGACTCCGCCATTAAGGGTCGGTTTATTTCCTACCTCAAGGTTTAGAAATGATCTTTAAGGGGTGCATTTATCATATTGTGATGGTTAAGGATGTGGAGTCTGAATCACCTACTCTTAAGTTGGTTCTGGTGGTGAATGAGTTTTTGGACGTGCTCCTCGAAGACTTGCCAGGTATTCCTCCCAAAAAGGAAGTAGATTTTGGTATACATCTTCTTCTGGATACTCAACCTATATCTATTCCTCCCTATTGTATAGCGCCGGCTGAGTTGAAAGAGTTGAAGGATCAATTGAGAGATTTGTTGGAGAAGGGTTTCATTAGGCCAAATATATCTCTATGGGGTGCTCCAATGTTATTTGTAAGGAAGAAAAATGGATTTCTCCGGATGTGTATTGATTTACTTTGTGGATG
>DF362427.1:6148-24878 GCA_000787875.1 Solanum virginianum | reverse complement strand
TCTAAAAGTATTATCTGCCAAGTTCGGCCAGATGCATGATTGAACAATGGCCCACCAAAATTTAGTGGGAAAGCTAAGCGAAACCTTGATGATAGGCTCTGTATGGGTGGTGACCAAAGTAGGTTCCGGACCCTGCTTTGCAATATGACTAGCTACTCATCTCAAAAGAGTGGCTAGATGCTTAGGATCCTTCATAATCAATGGGTTCTTGGCCTATCCCGACATCTAATCAAACTCCATTGTGGATCTGGGGTCACGATACTTAGGACAAAAAAGCATACAGTGGATAGTCTCCTCTGAAATGTCTACCCATCAACCTCTCACTCGTGTCTCTATCAGCCTAGGCTGAGTGAGAGGTTTCTTCCCCTTGGGAAGATGGATGGTGGCTGCGTAGGATGCATAGAAATCCCTCACAAGCATGGGGAGTACCGACCAAGAGACTTTGTCAACCATATGAGCCCATAACAAATCATCGTGTCCTGTAGAGCGGGGACACGGCTAAGTCCATTAGAAATCACCCTGGCTCCTCTAGATAGAACGGGTCAGCTTGCCCCACTCCTTTGGCTACATACCTCCAAATATATCACCTTTATGGCCTCGACACACCACTAGTTGGTAGAGGCATCCGGTGCTAATGATGATGATGGTGCGACAGAGGACTCAGCATCTGCTCCTTCCTCAGAGCCTTCCTCAGAACTAGACTCTGCTCCTTCCTCAATGCCTTCCTTAGAACAGGACTCCTCTCCAGATGGAGTCATATGTGGCATACCGTTCCCACTCCAGTCACTAACTTTCTCTTCAGACTGGGAAGGACTAGCAACTGGAGCTTGTGTATTCCCAGCTTTGGCTGCGGCTCTAGTTTGTGGTATCACAGCATTTAGGTCCGGTCTGGCATCGGGGATCTCTAGTGAGCCATTCAGCTGAGGGGTCTGCTCATCATCCAAATACTCGTCATCTGAAGTCTTATCCCTAAGCTTTCTCCTTAGAGCCTCAATCTTAGCACGTCTACCTTTATTTGGGCCATAATACCCAAAACATAGAGATAATCGTACCATGGTTAGCCCAAATAATCAAGAAATAAAATACAAAAATTATCTGAGTGCAGTTATAGCAGGGCTCTATGAAATCCCCTTTACAAGTTGTAGTGAACACTATGAATCAGAGAGTGCTCTTGTAGACCAAAAGTTCAGAATAATTTTTGTCACTGGAAAAATCCATGAGACCAGGTAAGACTTGTAAAGTGGCGTACGAGTCATAGACTGGGGTCGTCAAAAATTCTAGTGAATAATTAGATTCAGGTAGGGGTCTATGAGACCTATCTATGAGTTGTAAAGTGATCTACGACTAGTAGAAGGTTTCTTCTGATGGAAACTCAGAAAAATCAAGTTTCTGGAATTCTACACGAGGGGCAATTACGACTCGTAGATTGCTCTATGGGTTGTAAAAAACACTCATGGACTAGAAATCTCAGAAAGCTGAGTTTCTGAGTCTATCACACGGACCCTAAAAGATATTTTCAACCACTATGTATCAGCATTGAAGCAACAACACACTCAATCCAATCATACAACCCTACCCCCAACAATTTCAATATATAATCACCGTATCGAAAATGATTAAACATGCATTATCTTATGGTTCCAACCATCCCTAATTCATTCAAGCTATTATGTACCTATGTTATCACCTACCAATTCACAATCATGAATTATTCAATATCATTCAATCACACATGGTAAATGATTTAATAGGAACAAACAATTAATATGCATAAGGCCACAATACCCAATTTTGAATTCAATTAACAATTCAACTAAGGGCAACTCAATTTCAAATAACATAATCCAAATTCAACAAGGATTTATATGTTTAAACACCATACCCATTATAATCATTAAATCAAGCAATTAAAAATATGGTAAATTAGAGATTAAAATTAAACCAAGAACTTATCAAAAGTGGAGATTAACTTGAAGAAGAGAGAAAAGGTGATTAATCACAAAACCCTAAGGTTGCCAAAAGTATTGCTGGAAAAAGGTCAACGGTGGCTGAAAATTTGATGACTTTTAGTTAGTTAGGTCAAATAGGGATCAAAATAATTTAACCCCTCCTTCTATACTTTACTGGGTTGACTAATTAAATTACTTGACCTGGGTCTACGAAACCTCGACTACAAGTCATAGATGGATCTATAGCTCGTAAGTCATGGTTTTGTAAAACCCTCAATACTTAGCAAAATTTAAGAAATTTACCTAAAGTCCATGAACTCCATTCATGACTTGTAGTTTGGTCTACGAGTCATAAAGTTTGCTCGTGGATTAGACTGCACATTTTTCCTACTTATTAGAAATTTTTACGAGATAAGGTACAAGTTGCAGACTGATCTACAACTCGTAGACCCAGTCATAGAAACTGAACCTAATGCTCTTCTCAGTCAAATCTGCTGACTTAGTCTTGTACCTACATACTCTTCATGAAATACATTGTTACTCTATTAACCAACCCAATGTCTAGAATTGCAATCAAAACTAAACAACTACCCATGAATCCAAAAACTGAAAATTAACTTATAACTATGCAATTACATCAAAAAATTTGGGTTGCCTCCTAAGTGGAGCCTAATTTATTGTCACAGCACGACTTAGCTAGCGTGACTAATCAGATTTACTGAAGCTTCAGTGCATCCTTATCACCAAACTTTGCCTCTTTCTTGGTGGTTATCGTCATGTCTCTTTGAATCTGATCCAGTTGCATTGACACAAGTCCAAACTAACTATTGAGTTATTGAAAAGCAATAAAGTGGTCCATTGTAAGGCTTATCTTGGTATGTCAGACTTGATCTCCTTCAATGTCTCATCTTGAGCATATACCCTCTTTAACAACTGGCTAAGCCTCCCCTCAATCCTGGAGTTCCCATCTCCCATATCATGATTGTGTGGGGGTACATAAGAACTATTCATCCTATGATCCCTGAAATCCCCTTATTTCATGAGCATCTCCAGGTTAACTCTATTCTGATCAAGCATACTAAGGATATCTGCATTTATTTTTGCTTGGTTAGAACTCATGTTAACAGTGCTTACACAATCTACTAGGTGTCTATTCCTGGGATTCCACACCTAATTGGATTTTATTACTATCTTCATATGCTCAAAAATTTATGCAAATGGTTATTCTAAAAAAGGACCTCCTAAGAGGGCATCAACATATGCTTGACTATTAGCATCTAGAGCTCGATAAAAATTCTCCACCAGGACATTCCCCAGAATCTCATGGTTCGAGGCATTCCTTAAGCATCTATTAAATTGTTCCTATGTATCGAGGATTGAATCACCGAGGAATTGCTTGAAGTGATTGATCTGTTACTCCAAGCCCTCTGCAATTCTATCCATTTGGTGATTGAACCTTGTCGAAGCTCAGATAGGCATAATGCAGCATTGCCTGTGAGAGACTATGGGAAGACACGAAGTCCCACAATATCCATGGACAGATTTTATGTCCCCATCACACTCTTACAAACAAATGTCACATTGTGCAAGTGGCTGTGTGGATCCTCTGATAGTAAGCTCGTAAATAGCCCATAATTTTGCAGCATCTAAAGTAACCCACTAGAGACTGTGAACTTTGTGTCTACCAGTAGTGGTGGCAACACAATAGCTCCAGTCACATCCATAGCCATGAGGTTCAACTTGTATTGATTCCACTAGTAAGCATTGTCATTGACCTCCCGAGGTTGTGGAATGACCTCTAAAAGAGATGGGTTCTCAATCCTATTATCTTTATTATTACCCTGATTCAAAACTGCATTAGCCTCGTTGTTGGTACTTCCTTGGACCATTCTTCTTCTTATCCTGTGGATCTCTGGATCAAATGGAGTTAAGAGATTGCCTTGACTCTGATTTTTGGGCATACACTACTTGTATACCCTACAAAGAAACAAAAGCAAAAGTAAAATAAAGGAACTAAGGATTAACACTCAAATTCTTAATGAATCAACCTAAGTCTAGTTGTATTCCCCGGTAATGGTGCTAAAATCTTTGATGTCACCAAGTTACACCTCTATTTCAGAGGATAAAGTGGTCATTATCAAGGTATAAGACCTAACCAAGCTTAGAATCAAATCCATAAGGAATACGTAGAGTCGAGATCAATAAGCAATTTAAGTAGTTAACCAACTCAATTCCCCAAGGGGGGATTTTCAATAATCAATAAGAAAATAAACTAAACTAGCTATCACAAGAGACAATCAATAATAGAGAGCAACTAGGGTATTGTGTTCCTCATGATTCCCCAACTTAGTATCATCGGATAACCTAATTCTTGTCTAGTTTATAGCATGCAGGACGGTAATTTAAGTTCACCAAGCCCTTTGGTCAAAGGTAAGAGGTGAATTTCACTATGCAACTTGGCTCGTCTTCATAATATACAATACTAACCATTACCTATAATTCCCAGTACAACCTCCTCTTGGCCCAGTTCAGTTGATTAGATGAGAACACATCAATCGAATCCTATTAATCAATCTATTTTCCTATTTATTACTAACTTGGTCTAGTCAGTAACACTAGGCGGGTTCTAATGTTGGCCACCATTAAAAAATATGTAAAATGAAGAGAATTAATTAATACATGCATCTACTCATTCCAAGAATTGTAAATTACCCGGGTTTACGTAGCTAATTCTTCATGGTTTCCACAACCTTAGTTGTGGATTTATCTATGCACGCTATGGATAGATGAAGATACTATAACATTTTATGCCTTCAACCACCCTTGAAAAGTATGGCCTAAACTATCAAAAAGTGTAGCCTTTGATCAAAGGTCACACTTTTTGACTTTAGGCAATGCTTTTGAGGGGGTGGCCTAAAGAAGTGTAACCTAATAGTTTAGGCTACACTTTTCAAGTGTTGCCTTAGCAGCTACACTTTAAAAGCATTGTGCATAAGGTACAAGGGCAATGCATTGCGTTACCTCATACAACAACACTTTTATTTCATACAACTACATTTTTAAGCATGGCCTTTATATACTTATTGGCTACGCTTTTGAAGCGTAGCAATTTATAGCATCTCTATAAGAACACTTTAAAGTGTATACTTTGTTGATGTCTATGTTCCTATAGCTACACTTTCAAAGTGTTGCAATATTGATGAAAAAATTTATATACCAAAATTTTTCTTATTGAAAATTATTTTTGTATATACTAACTACACTATGCATAATTTATCAATTATCTCAAGAACTAATTTTGCGTACAAATAATTAAATGTATAGATTTGGAATAAACATCAAATAATAATGTATTGTGTACTACAAATTCTTATAAGACAGTATTTTAAAGATGTGCATATACTAGAAATGAATTCCACAAAATCAAAAGTATTTAAACTCTAAAAATAGTTCAAAAACTCTTTCTATCATTTACTTCAATAAATCAAATTGACTTGTAGCGACCATTCAAATTTGATCTCTCGTATTTTCCTACACATTCAAAATAAAAACAAATTAGAGAGAAATCATGTTCAATGAATTAAATGTAATAGATTTTAGGTATAAATAAAAGGTATAAGAAAAAGAAGTTGAGTAAATATGTGTTTTCTCAAACCATAGGCCAAAAGACACACACACTCACATAGTATATAGGCTGAAATCAAACTATGATGTAACAGAGCATAAAATGGTGCAACAGAACCACTGTGGAAAATCACTGTGGAAACAGACTTACTGGTCCTACAAAAGTTAATTCTAAAGGAAAGTTACATGTATAACAATCTACATCTTCAGTTTTTAGGTCATGCCACGAGCTAAAAGGAAATCTTCTGCTATTGAAATGTGTTGGTTAGAACCGTGCAAACTGATTATTGGAGTCATCTTTTTTCTACAAAAAAAGGTATTAATGTCATCCTGTCAGCTTCTTTAGTACAGTTTCTCTGATATCTTTAGATGTAGATTAATCTATATCTTTGATCTATTTTTAGACCATGCCACAAACAATACCATCCACATCCTTGGACATTTTGGGACAATCTGAATATCTTTTGCTATTGAAAATGAGTTGGTTAGAACCCCTCAAGCTGATTCTCGATGTCCTGTTTCAAGTCTGTTTTCTGTGGAAAAGATGGTAAATTATTTTGTAGCTTCTTTTAATATGTTTTTCCTGGATTCTTTAGATGTGGAACAATTTGTCTTCTCTTTCCAGGCCATGCTACAAGCAACTTCGCCAGCATCTAGAAATTGTGGGAGCACTAAATGACATGGTACCAGACATAAGAGAAATATCTTCTGCTATTGAAAATGCCACCACCCCTCAAGCTAATTGTCAAACTTCTTTTTGCAGTGATTTTCTTTCTATAGAAAAGGTAGTAAAGTCATCTCGACCGAAAGAAAGCACATCTGTAACTAATCATGATAGAATTCCAACAATAATTCAAGATGTGAACTCAACTTTCCACAAACTAGAATCATTTCTAAAGTCTATCCCGGAGGAACATTTTCTTTCAATATCAGGTACACCAATTTCTAATCTAGAGTCTGCAAAGAAACTAGTAAGACATTTTGTTGGAGGACCATTGAAGATAATGGCAGACCCAGCTAATAAAAAGGTATTTAGGGAAGTAATTAACCTACTGAATGAGAATCTCTCATCATTCACTAATGAACAAGCCAGGCTATTGGTAAAGATCAAACATATGGTTCAAGACCTGATCTTATGACCTTCACTTGCTATAACTTTTAGTGTGCAATGCTAGTAGGTTGTTTACAAATGAAGAAACGTAAAATGAAATAGTATAACGTAGAAGCGTTGAACTAGAAGAAAAAAAAGGTAAGATTCCTTGGTATATAAGGGAGGACATTAAGCAAATCCACCAAATTGCAGCAAATAGAAGCATTTTGTTCACATATATCTATAGGAAACTAATCAGCTTGCAGATAAATTGGCTAATCTAGAATTACTAGTGGAGGGTGAGTTATACTCTCACTCTTTTAATGAGTTTCCTGATGTATGTATGAGAATTCTCAACATGTACAGAAGTCAAATTCCAACACACAGTATCAGAAGCAGGAAAATAAGCATACAGGAGAATGAAGTGTCACAGAGAATTGATTAGATTAAGAGTCCAGATTTATTCAGGCACAGTAATTAACTTGCAAAATGCAAGTCTCAAATTATTCTGTATATATACAGGCGGTGATAATAGCACAGTATTATAGCAATGGAATGTTTCACAGTCCCTAATACTTAAAAGAACCAATATGCTAGCCATTATCTAGAAACCTATGGGATACCACCTACCTTCAAGTTTCCAAAATCCAGTAAAAATGGAGGTTTTCTATAGAAATATGCTCCAATGAGAGCAACAGATGACACATCTAAATAGGAAGTCTAGGATGAAAGCATATGTGGAAACTTTTGTGTAGGTTAAAGTGTTTTTTGTTCCCTTTGGTAGGATAAAGGGTTTTTTGTTTCCTTTTAGGATAAAAAAGCTATATGATAGAACCAATCAATGATCAGACAACCAATCATTCCATAACTCTTATCTTCTCTATTACCAATTATCACAAAGAGGACTTTCACAGAAATATAGAGGACTAATTAGCCAACTCTTGCAGATTCACAATCATATAAGGTGTACTTTTTTAGGATACAAATTAGCTAACTTATTCAGAAAAAAGAAATATTGGTAAATTTTATTTTATATCTAAGTTTCTTGTGAATATGAAGTAAATATTACCTTTTGAATTAAGAACTGAAGCAAGAGTTGATCCGGATGAATGTGGAAGATTTTGACCTCTTATAGCTTGTGCACTACTTGCATCAGCAGGTGAAGGAAAATTATATCCGACGCACCTTGATATATCTTGAACATTCAATCCTAGGTTGTTTTGCAACAATTGACTAAATAAATTTCGCATTTCTTCTCTCATTTCTTCTTTTAGAGAAGTTATTTCATTGGCATGTTTTGTTTTAAGCTTGTTAATTTCCTCCTCCTCTTTAAGAGAACTTGTTGTCATTTATCTACCATAGCATCTAAGTCGACCAGGCTGTTCTTTTCCAAACACTGTCCTAAATGCATTATCTGGTGTTTCTCCGGCATTTTGGCGATTCTGAAGTTCAGCCTATCAAATAAATTGACATGGCACGGTTAAATTTAAGTACTACTAATTTTACAATCAAGATGAGTTTATGATTCATTTTGAGAAGTCACGCTCTCCACAATATAAATATTATAAGTATGAATTAGATTCACCACTAATCCATTATAAATAATTTACTATTGGAACTTGGGTATCAGCCTGAACTTCTTTTCCTTTCTTTGTATGAGTTGCAATAAATATTTCAGACTTTGATGGTTCCTCATTGTTTTCTTTAGTTGCATGCTATAAATTACATGAAAATAAATTTTAAAAAACATCATCAACATGTTCTAATAAAGTACTAAAAAATGAAATTCAAATTTTACTAAGTGTATGCTAAGTATTATCAATGTCATGCGTATTCTTCCAAAATTAATCGGTCTCATTTGATGCCTCTATGTTTGTTTTTTCTGTTTTGAGAATTCATCTCAGAGATGGCCTAAATTTCAATACAAAAAGATGTATTCATTAATTAATTAAAAAAGCAAAGAATAGATATGATGCAAAATAGGTCGAAGACAAACAAATGCTCTATTTTAGTGTGACTTGAACAGTTGGATGTTTCCAATACTCGATCAACTGACGGAATTGAACTTTAGGTATGTCATCAGGTTGTTTTGCTTGCATCTCCTCAATAGTACTATTTTTATCGAAAAATCTCTCTTTAATATTTGCTTTGTGTCGCTTCCAAGTATCACGAAGACCTGTCATCACCCACTTCTCTCCTTCTGTTGGAATTAAGAATTTGGATTATTCAAAATAAATAAATATTTAGCTTCAATCAATAATACGCATACAATGAAATATAAAATCTCAAAGTTTATTGTTCTTACATTGACATATTTCTGCATGTGTGTTTTATTAACCTTTGGCACTGCATGCCAACTAGTGTATATCAAGCTTATAAATCTGGGCTTCCTTGCAATTGTTCCTATAAAGTAGGTTAGATCAGACACGCAGACACGATCTTATTAGTTGGTCCCACTGCTTGTCCTTTATCAAATGTCACCTCCTCTCTTTCTTCCAAATTTCTTGCATGAATTTTCTTACATGTTGTTTGTCCTCGAACATTTTTCTTCTCCGATATTCCTAGATTGATGTAACATCTTCCAAATACGAAATGTCATTTATAATGAGTAATAAATTTTACAAAGTTTAAGATATACCTTTTGTACTATAATTGATGTCAATTTCCTCATCTATAGAACACCCATCCTCACCAATTTCTTCTTGGTCCACAAGATGATCCAATCCTTTATTACGTTCATCAATAGGAGGAGCATGTATAAATTTGATATCATCTGTTGTGCTGTTATTATATTTCATTTCATCACCTTGTCGTGTTCTTTGTTTTTTCAGAAACTGATCAAGATCAGTAGCCGATAGGACCGACTTCCTCTTTGCCTGTTTGTTTTTTGGTAGTTCAATGAATATCTTGTTGTTCATTTATTTCTTGTTCTTTCAGAAATTGATCAAGACTGGTGGCCGGTATGATCGACTTCATCTTCACTTGTTTGATGTTTTGTTGCTCCTGAATATCTTGTTGTTCCTCTCCTTCACCTAGTGTTGTATCAATCACACAAGAAGTATTAATATTTGCTTTTGAAGATTTTTGGAACCTGGAGTTTTGCATAGGAAATTTGACTCCTTTCTTTTGAATGGAATCTCTAGATTGAAGCAGCCTTTGTATATTTTGTCCTTTCCCTGCAATCATATGTGAAGTATTAAGCTCTTCCGTTGAAGACAATTGAGTTATTGCTTTGTGCCTTAATAGTTTAGTCTTTTCGTCTTGTGGAATGGACCCCTCAAGATTCTTTCTTTTATGTGTGGTTGGTGCATGCTCTTTGCTTAGTTTATCATTCTGTTGTTTTTCAAGTTGTTCTCTCTTAATCTTAAACTTGTTGATCAATTCAGTACTTGATCGGTACTGCATATCAGAATTCATATTCTTTAATGGACTCTGAGCTTTGTTTGGATTCGGGGTCTTTTTCTTTAGTATTCTTGCCTGATTCATTTTTGTCATCTTCTTTTAATCTCTCTACTTTATTTACCTGCAAAATAAACAATGCATTAAGGACTTGTCAAATCAAAACTATCAAAAATACTGATGCAAGTGATTAACAACAAAAGACTGCAAAAGAGGGCCACCTGTGATTTTTAATAAAGGTAGACTCAAATTGCTAATGTTGCTGATCCCAAGAAAAAGGGTGGTGATGGAAATTAATCGAAGAATTAGCATACAACTACTGGTTTAAGTTCTCAAAATAATGAAGCACATCAGGTTCATTCAGGTTATGAAATTCAGACCACAAATGTTAGTACTGCAGCAAGCAGATACTGAATTAATCCCTGTACAGAACCCTTTAACTTCTGATATTCTTAAAGCTTTTGGAGGTTTGGATAGGGGTAGATAGGTGAATTCTAAGATAGAGGATGTTTCTCAAATGGTTACTAATATGGATTAAGGAATGATATCTACTAATCTACAGCAAAGTATTCTAGAAGCCTTGTACCAGAAAAGTATTCAAATAACAAAATGAGTGAGTTAGAAGTATAAAGTCATCCAAAATAAATGTAACTCATGGTGTGTCATCTTCAACATTATGGCAACTGGTTGTGAAAACTTTAAGAATACATTCACTGGTCATAGGATAAAAAAATTAGGAAGTACCTAACTGTATTCCAAGAATGGTTACTCAGGAGAAAAACCAAAATTTCAATCCAGGCCTACTATGGAAGAACTGAAGTAGGTAGTCTTCTCTATGGATCTTAATTCAGCAGCAAATCCACGAGCAAAACCAAATTCTTTAAGTCAGTCCTACAATCAAGGACATGAAAGAAGCTTTATGAGTTATTAAGACATTTAAAGAGGTCATAACTGAGGATCTGTTAGTTGGTGGAATATATTCTATATCTGCAAACTTTAAAAGATGAACAGACATATCTAATAAGATAAACAACACCCTTTAAAAATACCTACATATATCTAAATAGTGTAGGAGGGGAAACTTTATAGATATAACTGAACCAATAGAGACGAGGAGAAAGAGACAGTTTTAACAGAAATGGCATGAATACTATAGCTAATTCTTTTTGTATGTGCAGCCAACAGAATACTCAAAGATCGCAACAAACTCATTTTGTTTCTAAATATTAGATATCTAGAAGTCTTAACCAGAAAAGAATTCATTTAACAAAATGAATGAATTAGAAGTATAAAGTCATCTAAAATAAATAAATTGGCAAGGTACTGTACTTAGATATTGCATCTGTACAGAAAACTAGGGGTAGTCTTGTTAAATTCAGACTTGAGGTGGATCTAATTTATCTCACAATGTTCATATTGGCCTTGTAACTCAGGATCAATCCACATACCATATTGAAAAGTAGACTCAAATTGCTAATGTTTCTGATCCCAAGAAAAAGGGTGGTGATGGAAATTAATCGAAGAATTAGCATACAACTACTGGTTTAAGTTCTCAAAATAATGAAGCACATCAAGTTCATTCAGGTCATGAAATTCATACCACAAATGCTAGTACTACAGCAAGTAGATACTAAAGGTTGCATTAATCGAGGATACACGACAGAAAGAATTGTTCTATTTCCAAACTTCACCTTTTTGTTTCCCGGGCCCCTTTAACTTCTGATATTCCTGAAGATGTTGGAGGTTTGGACAAGGGTAGACAGGTGAATTCTGAGATAGAGGATGCTGCTAAGATGGTTACTAATATGGATTAAGGAATGGTGTCTACTAATCTCCATTAGACCTTTAGCAATAAACAAGTAGGGTCAAAAAGTCTAGCTATGGGTGACACTTCCAAATCACCAAATAATAGGTCACAAAATAAGTTAAGAAAGAAGAGAAAGGATGGAAATAAAATTGATTTGATTATCATTCAGGAACTAAAAGTCCATACTTAATAAGTATCTATTTTTTGTCCAACAAATGCAAATGATCAAAATAACCAAACTCAAATACTTTAAAGTACATCTTAGTCATGTATGTGAACCTCAGAGCTGCTAATAGCTACAAAGCAGGGTGGAAATACCTTTTTGTGTCAATAACTAGTCCATCTTTTTTTCCCTAAAAAAGTAAAAATTTGTAATGCATATGGAAAGATGTGCATGCCATAAAGTTATTCAATTTGTGGGATACAGAAGGATAAGAACTTTGTACCTTGAATATTTTACAATACTAAGAAATGGATCCCTCTATATTCTTTCTGCAATACCCTAAAATAGTAAAATATAGCAGCACATGTACTATCACAAATACTTTCTGTATGCACAACCAACAAAATACTCATTGATCGCACAAACTCATTTTTGTTTCTAAATATTAGATATCTAGAAGTCTTGTACCAAAAAAGTATTCAAATAACAAAACGAGTGAGTTAGAAGTATAAAGTCATCCAAAATAAATGTAACTCATGGTGTGTCATCTTCAACATTGCTACAACTGGTTATGAAAACTTTGAGAATACATTCACTATCATAGGATAAGAAAAAATGGGGAAGCACCTAATTGTACCCCAAGAATGGTTACTGAGGAGCAAAACCAAATTCTTCAATCCAGGCTTACTATGGAAGAACTGAAGTAGGTAGTCTTCCCTATAGATCCTAATTCAGCAGCACGTCTACCAGCAAAACCAAATTCTTCAAGTCAATCCTACAATCAAGCGCACGAAAGAAGCTTTATGAGTTATTAAGAAATTTATTGCAATATGAGTTATTAAAGCCCAAAAAGGTCATAACTGAGGATCTGTTACTTTGTGGAATATATAATATATCGTCAAACTTTAAAAGACGAATAGACATATCTAATAAGATAAACAACACCCTTTAAAAATACCTACATATATCTAAATAATGTAGGAGGGGAAACTTTACAGATATAATCGAACTAATAGAGATGAGGAGAAAGAGATAGTTTTCACAGAAATGGCATGTATTATAGCTAATTCTTTTTGTATGTATAACCAATAGTATACCCAAAGATCACAACAAACTCATTTTGTTTCTAAATATTAGATATCTAGAAGTCTTATACCAAAAAAGAATTCAATTAAGAAAATGAGTAAATTAGAAGTATAAAGTCATCCAAAATAAATAAAACTCATGGTGTGTCATCTTCAAACTCCTCTTCAGAATCATCTTCAAAATCATCTTCAAACTTATTCTCAGACTCCTCTTCAGATTCATTTTTAGACTCATCTTCAAACTTATCTTTAGACTTATCTTCAAACTCCTCTTTGGACTCAACTTCCAGCTGTTGAGCAACAAATTCCTCAGGAGGCACATCAATAATTGTTGCTAGTAGATCAGTCCTTGTTAAGAGAACTTCACCAGTATCTTCTGGACCATCAACTGTTCAAATGGCTCATTTTCATAACTTTGTGGGATATTAGATTCAACTTGATCGCCCATATTAAACAAGTCTCTCAGAACTGTCTTCATAACATAATATCGATCTTAGTCATATGGATCTTGCACATAAAAGAATTGATGTACTTGATATACAAGCACAAAAGGCTCTTCTTGAGAGGAGTTTTTGTTAAATTAGACATAAGGCCATAAATATCATTTTCAACCGTATACCAGTCACATTTAAATAAGACAACCTTAAAATGACCATAATAGTCTAACTCAACTATATCAACTATTCTTCCATAGTAAGTCATATCTGCATCAATCAGATTTTTATCCTTTGTGCTTGCAAACTTTTAGTTGAGGCAACTAGCGTAACACCACTATTTTGTGTTTTGTACCTTGCATCATGCTTCCTTGTGTGGAATCTATATCCATTAACAAGATACCCACAATGTCTTTTAGCAACTGAATTTGGTCCTCTGGATAATTGTTTTATCAAATCAGGCACATCCTCTTGCAAAGCACGAGTTTCAAACCATTAAAAGAAGTTTTGACTATGATTTTTTGCCCTACTCCATTTGGATCTTCGCGACTGATTATTAAGTTCCCTTTCATGCTCTCTGCACAAAAGATATTTTTTTATCAAAATAATAAATTAAATAAGTCAAAAATTAATTCTACTAAACAAAATGCAATAATTCAATTAAAGTACCTAATATATTCTTTAACCTCATCACAATTGCCCAAAAGATATGCATGTGCTTGACTTAGTGACTTGTTATCTAAAATAAATGGATCCATTTGCTTAGCTCCTAAAGGACAACTTCTGTTAGGGAACAAATTGAAAGTTGTTGCATCACCTAGATCACATTCATCAGTATTTCGAGTTCTTCTGCTAAATTTGATATATACACCCCATGCATATATCTAGAGCATAAAGTCATAGTCTCTTTCACATTATGTGTCTCTGCCATACATTCTTCTGAGTGATGTCTGTTACGGACATATGATTTCAAATTATCATTTTCTCTTTCAGGAGAATACATCCATCGATTCTGAATGGGACCTCTTAATCTCACTTTATTTGCTAAATGAATAGTCAAATAAATCATTATATCAAAAAATGAAGGAGGAAAAGTTCTCTCAATCAAGTTCCTCCAATGTGATAACTTTTGAACATAAGCGACGGAAGAAGGAACTTAGATGAATCAAAGCAATTGCAACATGATCAAGAAAGATGCTTTTAATTGTTATTTGAAGCAAGTAATGTAACATGAAATGAGCATCATGGGTCTTATAACCAAACAATTTTCTTTCATCCAATTGCACACACCTAGATATATTAGAGCACTACCATCAAGTAGCTTTGTTGTCTTCAAAACTCCACAAAAAACTAATTTCTCTCTATTTGTCATTGAGAAGCATGCTCTTGTGAACTTTGTTTTCGTAGGATCCGTTGTATCAGGATAAAGATTCTTTCTAATTCCCAGCTCTTGCAAATCATAATGAGCTTTTACATGAGCCTTTGTTTTGTCAGGAATATCCAAAAGAGTTCTAAGTATGCTGTCAACTATGTTTTTCTCTATGAGCATTACATCAAGGTTGTGGCGTAACAAGTTATGCTGCTAATAAGGTAATTCAAAAAAGATTGACCTTTTCTTCCATGGACCATCATTTTATCTCTTCCTCTTCTTGCCAAACATATTTTCAAAATTTTATAATTTATTAAGCATATCAGTTCCCTTTAATAAAGGTGGAGGAGACTTAAATTCAGTTTTTCCATTGAAAGATCTTTCATTAGACCTCCATGGATGATCCATAGGTAGAAAAACACGATGGTCCATATAGCACATTTTTCGACTGTGTTTAAGATAGAGAGAATTAGTGTCATAGTTACAATAAGGACAAGCCAACTTTCCTTTTGTACTCCAACCAAATAAGATGGCATATGCAGGAAAATCATTGATTGTCCACATAAGAGCTGCTTGCATTTGAAAAGTTTGATATCTTAAAGCATCATATATTTCAACTCCACAATCCCACAACACTTTTAACTCATCTATCAATGGTTGTAAGTAAATATCAATATTGTTTCCAGGTGATCTTGGCCCAGGTATAATTAATGAAAGCATAATATATTTAGATTTCATGGTCATCCAAGGCAGTAGATTATACACCATCAAATAACAAGCCATATACTATGAGATATACTCATGGTATGAAATGGATTGAACCCATCAGTTACCAAGCAAAGTCTCACATTGTGAGAATCCAGTGCAAAATCTGGATGTAAGCTATCAAAGTCTTTCCATGCTAGGGTATCAGCAGGATACCTTAACATTCCATCTTTATAGCATTCCTCATCATACCACCTCAATGAATCTGCAGTCTTTGAGCACATAAATAGCTTTTTGAGTCTAGGAATTAATGAAAAGTGTCTCAAAATGTTTGCTGAAACTCGATGAGACTTTTTAGGAGGCTCAAGCTCGCCCTCTACTTCAGAATATTAGATATATCGCGAAGCTCTACAAGTATGACAAAATTCATCATCCTTATGATCATTATGACAAAATTCATCATCCTTATGATCATTCCTAAACAACATACAATCATTAGGACATGCATCGATTTTCTCATAATCAAGACTAAGATTCTTAACCATAGATTTAGCTTTATTGTATGATGGAGGGATGTTCAACTCGGGTATTGCCTCTTTTAATAACTCTAAAAAAGAATTAAATGATTCATTTCTCTATCTGTTTAGGCACTTCAACAAATATAAACGGATTGTCAATGATAATCGAGAGAATCCTTTACAACCAGGATATAATTCTTGGCTTGCCTCTTCAACTAAGTGATATAATTTTTTGGCATCTTCATTAGGACCTTCATAAACTCCTTCACCCTGTGCAACATCTCTAAATTGATCATTCAACAATCCATTAATGTCATCATGGAAGTCATCCATATCATCATCAACATTCAACTTGATTTTCCATTCCGCATGATTAATCCATCTAGTATAACCTTGAACAAATCCATAGCATATTAGATGATCATACACTACATCTCTTTGAGTCCAATGAATATTACAACACTTTGTATGTGGACACCAAATTGTTTCACCTTGAGGATCCCTATTAAAGTAAGCAAAATCTAGGAAAGATTGAACACCATCAATATATTCTTTGCTATACCTCGTCAAATTCATCCAATCCTTGGATGGCATATTTGAATTCCTCAAAATAAATATTGATATTAGATATTTTAATAAAAAATCATTAAGATAGTAATTAATTTACAAATAACTTCTAAATATTATGAGTAAGTTATTGAAATCAAGTGTTGACAATGATAAGAATTTCTTACCTAGTCGTGGCACTTCTGTTAAGTCAAACCAATCTTCAAATCCTCCACAATTGTATTTGAATGTTGCCTATACTTCTAAGAAATAATAAGTATAATTAATAGGATACTAAAACTAAGAGATAAAGAAACAACAACAATAATAACATACCCAGTGGAATCCCACAAGTGAAGTCTGGGGAGGTTAGAATGTACACAGACCTTACCACTATCTCACAAGATAGAGAGGTTGTTTCCAGGGAACCTTCATCTCAAATAACCAGGGTCACACACATGAGCAAGTGTTGTCTACTATGATATGAATAAACAATTCTACACAATCCTCTCTTCTCATTTATCCTTTATATGTGTTACTTGCATTTGCTATCTTATGTGATCATTCCTAATCCTGTTAATCTTTGTTCGATCATATACCCGTATAGCATTTAGCAAAAAATTCAATAAAGGAAGTGAACCTTATAGACTGCAGAACTTATGATGAATAAATAAAACATCTTTAGCATTCAACACTACATGAATATCTTGATATCATCATCGTGTACATTGCCACAAAGATCAAAAATCAAACTCCTAAGTTTGCAAAACATGAAAAACAAAAAGAACAAGGAAATCTTGCACTTTCAAGATGAAAAGGCTTTATTGGCCAAATAAATTCATCTCCTTCTGAATTTATCCAAATCCATGAACGATCAAGTTGCACCAATACCAAATAAACTGATGGGTACTTTGACTACAATGCCCATCAGGCATTGTAACACCCAATAGATACATAATCACTTTAAGAAATGGAGGGGATTAATTAGGGTGATCATCCACATACCCTGTCAAAAATTTTCACACCACATTAGCATCTGCAAGCATCTTCATTAGATATGAAGTCCTCTCATTCATGCAACTAAAATAGAACTTCAGTTTTCCACCCAATTCTTTGGCCCAATAAGCCCAAATCACCTGAAGCCTATTGAAAAACACTGCTATGTTCTCACAAGCATCATCTTAACCCAAAGGGAGAATCCATCCCCACATCTTAAAAGTTAATGTTTCGTGAGCTAGTTGAAATACTCATCATTATCTTAGTTTTTCATAGTTTACATGGGAAACCAATCAATATACATAATTTAGAGCAACCTGTTACTCTATAAAAGGAGTTACTCTATTACTCTATAACTAAAGAGCATCCTGAATCCAGAAACTGTTCAAAACTAGACACATGAGTATGATTATCAAACTAAATTAATTTATTGAAAATTTAGTTCAAACCTTTGCCACTACACAAAGAAAAAATCTCTCCAAATTCATTCTGCAATACTCAAGAACAGTAAAATATAGGAGCATCCAATAACAGTAAGAAAAGGATCCCTCCAATTTTTTGCCATGATATCCCTATTGAGTTTTCTAAGCCTAATATATTAATTCATCCGAATACACAAATCATATCAAAATCACAAGAAAATCAAAACCCATAAGCAAAATGTGTAACCCTACACAATGAACCCAGATGCAATAGTATTATCACACTTTTTAGATATAGAAATTTCTACCTGGTAATCTTTATTCCAACAAAATCCTTTGGATGTGATCTTCCCCCGGCAAAAAAAAAATAAAATTATGAGAGATTTTCATGTCAAAAAAAACTAAAATTATGAAGGTGGTGAATAGTCATGAATGGGTCTTAAAGACATCAAAATATCATGAAAATATTCAGAGTTATTTTNCAGAAGAGTATAGCGAACCAACAGACAGAGTGCAAACATGAATGTATAAACTTGCGGGCCGACAAGGTCACTGATGCGGTCCTGCCGCTTAATAAACATAACAGAGATTTAGAATGCTCAAACAGGTGGCTAGGTGTCAAG
>DF362428.1:9752-30951 GCA_000787875.1 Solanum virginianum | reverse complement strand
AGGAAGAGCGCTCCATTCAGACCTTGGAGGATATATTGAGAGCTTACGCCATTGATTTCAAGGGTAATTGGGATGATCACCTAACATTGATTGCATTTGCATACAATAATAACTACTATGCCAACATCCATATGGTCCCTTATGAGGCACTATACAGGAGGAGATGTAGATCACCGATTGGCTTGTTTGAGGTTGTTAAAGCTAAACTGATCAAACCTGATCTTGTCCACCAGTCTATGGTGAAGGTGAAAGTTATCAGAGGGAGGTTGAAGATAACATAGAGTCGTCAATAGTCTTACGCGAACGTGAGGAGAAGAGATTTGGAGTTTGAGGTGGATGATCAGGTGTACTTGAAGGTGTCATGAGATTTGGAGTTTGAGGTGGATGATCAGGTGTACTTGAAGGTGTTATCCATGAAGGGTGTCACGAGGTTTGGTATGAAGTGAAAGTTAAGTCTGCGTTATATCAGACTATACCAAATTGTGAGAATAATTGGAAAGGTTGCTTATGAGCTAGACTTGCCTTCCAAGCTAGATGAAGTCCATCTGGTGTTCCACGTTTCATTGCTAAAGAAGTGTTTAAGAGATCCCACCTTAGCAATTCCTATTGAGAGTACGGGAGCGAAGGATAGCCTATCCTATGAAGAAATTCTAGTCCAAAATCCTTGATCGACAAGTTAGTAAGCTAAGGAACAAGGAGATAGCCTCCGTTAAAGTTTTATGGAGGAACCAATTTGTTAAGAAAGCCACGTGGGAAGCTGAGGAAGCAATGAAACTCAAATACCCGCATCTATTCATGCCAAATAACGATGATATCGAAGGTAATGTCCCTATCCTTAACATTATTGAAATTTCTTTCTTGAGTTGATGCATTGATTCTAATTCTCGAGTTTAAGACAAAGATAGATAAGTGATGGGTAGTTGAGAGTTCGAGAGTTTCCGAGTTAGGAATCATGTGGACATGTTCACTGACCACAAGATCTTGCAGTGCGTGTTCAGCCAGAAGGAGCTCAACCTGTGAAGGAATGAGATGAGTTTTAAGGTTATTCACGTTTCTATTCGATCTTTACTCATTATTCAAGGACGAATGATCCCAAAGGGTAGATGATGTAACACCCCATAAAATTATCGAAACGCCCCTAAAACGTAATCACGCGCACAATGCGTCTTCCAAAGCTCCTATTGGAAATTCGAGACTGGATGTGTGATCAACACTAAAATTTGAGTGATAAAATGGTCTCGACCCGATTTAAGAGCAACCACAGTAAAAAATAATTTTAGCTAATTAAATATCTGATAGTGTAGATCCGCGCCCTTGGCGCGATGCGGAGGGGGTGGGGACTTAAACTTGAAGTTTTTTTTATTTTGACGGGAATTTACAATTTTTGAAAAATTGTGAAATGTACTAGTTTGTGCCCCTAGCGCGTCACAGACCAGTACAATTTTCTGACATTTTTCTTTTAAATATGGGAGGGGTAATTTGTGTATTTCCAACCTATTTTTAAGTCCCAAAAACATGTTTTAACCCCTTTAATTCTCGGGAAGGGTTTCAAGAACCCATATTTTTCTAAGTCTAAATGAGAGAACTGAGAGAAGGAGAAAAGAGAAAGAGGAGGGTTTATAAGTCAAGGTCCAAATTCTTGGAGGAAAGTTGGAAATTCGTCATCGTAGGTATGTAAAAGCTACCCAGAACATGGAATCGTTCTTCCATGTGCCCCAATGCATGTAGTAGGTTGATAGTTGATAATTGATAGGTCTTGAGGTGTGATTCTTGAAAAATTTCTTAAAAATCTATCTTTAATTTCTATATATTATCTTAAATTGATGATCATCATATTTTAAATTTACAATTTACATGTATTATTGTGTGATTATGTATTTACCCTGCTTGAATTCTCTGTTAAAGACTTCAAGAATGAACTTAGGGGTAATGTCTAGAACCTTGACTAACTGAAAGTGTTGATTGTTGTGGTCTGAGTCCTGAGATGAGTGTATTAATGACTAAAATCGATGGAATTAGTGTTCTTAGAGTCTGAATGAGGTTGAACCTTAGCTTTGAAGGAATAATCCTACTCTTTGAGTTGATAGATGTTGAGATGAGGTGAGTATTATTGCCCATAGAGGCTGGGTGATAGAAATTCTTGATTTATTGATAGACTTATGAGCATGTCGAGTCCTGGGAAGAGTATTAGTACCGAAATGGGTAAGAGTGAGTCTCAGTTGTACTCATTAACTACATGGCCAACATAGGAGAGGATTGGACCACGAAAGCGGATGCTTCCTTTGCCCTGTGGAGGGTTTGATAGACTTCTTTTGGGATCTCCGATACACTCGTTCTTTACCCTGGCAAGGTACTGAACTGATGTGATAATGACATATCTTCATTGTATCATCACTGGCTTATAGGTATTGTTTATAAGGTATAGAAATTCTTAGATAGGTTTCATATTAATAGTACTCTGAGGTTGGGGTGATAGTGTGATGTCTTAATGTTAGTGATGTGATAGTGTCCCGTTCCTTGCTCTAAGTTGAGGATGAGTGACTGATGAGATGATGTCATTGTATACTATTTACTTTAGCCCTTTTTACATACAATACATTCCACATACTAATGCCCCTTTGGCGCTGCATCATTTTATTATGCATATTCTATAGAAAGAGGACTTCAGTAGGCTAATAGTTGAGGTTTGAATCCCCAGACAGAGACTTGGTGAGTCCTCCCTTGTTTTCGAAGGACATATTTATCTTTTTATCTATTTTGAATTATTTCATTTGATTGTGGTAGTCATGACCTGTCTTGGTACCTCTCTAGACGATAGTTTTAGAAGCTTCATAGACATAGACGTATGATGATTGATATTGGGGTTCTTTTTCCCATTTTCCCTTCTTTATATTGAGATTTATTTCTTCTTTTACTCGTATTCTTCATGATAGACCGGGTTGATAGTTTATAGCCCATTAATAGTTAGTTATTTCTTTGTCATCTTCCGCAAATGAATGGATTGCGCGAATGTGATGAGACTAAATGGTTCGCTTGGGGACTGGCAGTAGTCTCCGAGTGCCAGTTACGCCTAGGATACTCTCCGAGGGCATGACAACAGTAGTTATAGAGGCTTCATAGACACAGAGAGATGATAGATCATGATTGAGAGTCCTTTCCACCCCTTGTTTTTGTTTTAAACTGAGTTTCTTCATTTATCCTGCTTCATGTGATAGACACAGTTGAGAAGTCTTATTACCCACTGTTGGCTAACGTTATTATTTTGTAATATCTTCCGCTAATTTACTGATTGAATGAGTGTGATGAGACTAGGTGATTCATTTGGGGACTAACAATAGTCTCCGAGTGCAGTTACGCCTAGGATACCCTCCCAGGGCGTGACAAATACACACTGCATGATGAGAGTGTAATAGATTTTCTTTGAACCAAACACAAGCTACTCTTCAATTTTGCACAAATTAATCCCGCAAAGTTGAATTGAGCTTGGCCCAAAGATCAAGATAATACTTCCTAATGATTTATTTAATTAGAAAAGAAAGTAATGTGTGTTACATTTTACATAACTTTACCTTGCATTTTTATCAAAAGATATTTTCAAGTCTTAGATTCATGACCTCTTGGTCACATGATAACAACTTTACTTGTTACTCCAAGACTCACCTCCAAGTAATTTACTAAAAAAAAATATTTATTAGAAAACAAGTTTGCTAGGGAATAAACATATATCAAACGGATAAGGATAACTTGATATTAGTAATAAAATAACATAATTCAAAGTATGCAAAGTGATTTCAAATGGATTATAATCATAAATTGAAGAATATTTTAATATTTTATGAATTAGAGTATATAAATTCTAGTTAGAGTTAAAAGTAAATTATTTTGGTATGTATTGATTATCATAATTTCTTGTGACAACAGTTTATGCTGGAAAAAATATATGGTGATTAAATTCAAGGTTGAGATGAAACTCAAAAAAAATATAAAATCATTAAAACAGTGTTTAAGTATTTATTTAATTTGTCATTGACCATGATGCTTTAAGAATGATCATAGTGCATGGCTATTTGTCCAAAATAATTATAAAAAAATGAATATTTACTATATAGGCATGTGTAGTCAGTGTATATTTTATTTACATTCAAACTATGTTCAATTTTTGAATGTATTATAATGTAGATTTTGTATATCGCTCATGTATAAATACTTTATGCTGTATAGTCAATATATACTTTGTATGACTTTTGACAAGCTATATTGTATAGTGTTGACATCGAATTTTTACCCTCCGTACTACAAATTACCGAGTCTTTGATTTTAACGATTCGTGATATTTATCCGAAAAAAATATTTATTTCCCGCGTGGGGGAGGAGGGGCACGCGCCCCCACTCCTCTTTTAATTTCCCAGCTTCCCAATATTTTATTCCACTCTTCCGTACTTTCTAACTTTTTAATCTCCTTTCCCATACTCCTTTGTCTCCTTGTCTCCCCTTCCCCAAAACCAAGAACAATCTTTTCCCACTCCCCCATACCCTTTTTCCAAAACCCCATCATTCTTGTCCCCTTCTTCTTTCTTCACAAGACAACCAAAGCCAAAAACCAGTGATGGAAAAACCAGAAAGAAAACACTGCAAACCAAAATTAGCTCTCCAACGCCCCATCATTTTCTCAACCCACGTTCTCACACCCTCAACCCATATCCTACCTGACACCAGACCTCTCTGTTCAAACCTGACAACAACTCGCACCCATAACCCCCTGTCCGGCACATGCATTCCTCTTGGTTGATTCGACTGTTGCCCCTCGCATCTCAGCCCTAATTTCGATATATATACTCCTTCTTCTTCAGCTCGAGGAGGGGAGCGACAGTCAAAATCCAAAAACCCTAAAAAGTCACTCGATTCTTAATAGCTATTCCTGTACTCATAAAACCTTAGCCATACCATACTCGTCGATTGAATCTCAGAAAGTTCATCCCATTTTAAAGCTTTTTAAGATCAAAATATTATTCCGGCTTCTCAATTCGAAACCCTTAGCAAAAACCTTATTGGATTATCATAGCCATCATTGATTTCCGAAAGCTCAATATAGTTCACAGATCTACGAATCAATTGCCCATAAACTCATTTAGTGACGAAGGCTTGAAATCTAGGATTCTTGGTCGAGAGGTGTAGACGGAGCTCGTTGTGGTGTGAGTTCATCTTTGATAGCTCGTCAAAGTCGCAGTTCACTGCCTCGATAAAGATAATAGCCTCGTTTCACTCTTCTTCATCTTGTTTAATTGTAGCAAAAATGTGAATCTTATAGATATATCGAAGTTGTCATATTTGCGTCTGTTTGTCTTGACTAGAAATGTCCATTGCTGTGATAAGCTAATGCTATGGCGTTATTATTGTTTGGTTGTTTCTATGACTGCCTATGACTGTTGTGACACTGTTAATTATTGATTTCGTAGTCTTAATCAATGTGTATTGTGTGTCAGTCGATTTCAAGTTTTCCCTTTTTCCAATCAAGGCGGGATTTTAAAACTCAGTTCATGCTTATAAGAATTATGTCCATAATAGGGGTTTGACTTTGTGTTTGTATTCAGTTTGTCATGATTAGAATTGCTCTATTGTGATGGTTGAATATTGTATTGTTTTATTAGTCTTTAATATGCTTTCAAGTTCGTAGAGTCATGATTCACTGTTATCCTAGTTAGTTTGAAATTTTCCATCCAACAGTACTACGCAATGTCTCATTTTTACTATTCTGCATTTCGAGAGTTAAGTCTTGTTGAAAAAAATGGTTTCAAATCCACAACACTCGTTGCCTTCATCTTCGTTTCTGTTTCAGGTTTCCGACCTAATCTGTAACCGATCGTTTGAATCATTTTAAGATGATATGTAACTCATGTCCGTCCTTGGTTCATTCCTGTCTCCTTGTATGGATTTTGGCTTGAGTATTGGTGTTTTGGTTTAGCATGTAACATCTTTGTCATGGAGTCAAATATAATTGTCTGGTTGCTTTGTTATGTTCCAGTAAGAGAGTATATTTAGTCACTTCCCTTTGCCTGATTTAGGTTGTTTTACTGTTAAGTTTGTTGAGGGAGTCAACTTTGTCCTTTAAATATGAGCATGTATATTTTATCCCATTATCTTGTTAAGGAAAGAGGTGTCTGAATATTTATTTTAATTCTCTTACTAATCCTTAATTTATTTCTTTGCATGAACAACCATCCGGATCCATTTTGGACTCCGTTTGCATCTTTTGGGGCACGGAGGCGGAAATTAACTTCTTTTGAGTCACCCCAATATACCGAATAAGGATACACAGGAATGGAGACTAATATACAAGTTTTGAAGCCCAAAATCAGTGCTTGTACACTAATATATAATAAATATACGCTGAGTGTATATCACAAGAATGGGCCAAGCCCAAAGAATAGCAACAACTGATTAATGGGCCAGGGAGGCCCAATTTTTAGAAGTTGGACAGAATTTGATTTTGGGTCTGTCAAGCCCAATTTTATTTTATTTTCTTGCTTTTCGTACATTTATTTGCTTGTGAGATTTGTCTGACTCTAACATTTTAATCTAATTAAATTCTTTTAAAGTTTATTTTCGATTTTCTAATTATCCTTAAAATTAGGTGGCGACTCCTTTTCTTCAAATTTTCAGGAATTTAGTTCGTGCTTAAATCAATTGAGCATCGAATCTCATTTCCAGAAAGAGTCGGTCATTTTTTGGGATAACAGAAATGACGACTCTGCTGGGGATTTTAATTAGGTTCTAACCATTAGATTATGTTGTTTGACTAACTATTTGAACCTTCCAGAAGGGTTAGAAATGGCAACTTTGTTGGAGATTATTAATTAGGTTCTAACCATTAGATTATGTTGTTTGACTAACTATTTGATTATATTTTCTTATTTGCCTTATTTGTTTTACATTTGATATTAAACTGTCATTTGCATGTCATGGCATTTTTCTATTATCTGTTGCGTATTTGGGAGGATGGTTTTGTGATCCCGCAGCCGGATCCCTAAATATTTGACCCTTTTAGGAATAAGTGACAAGTTATTGGTGCATTCCAATCGTTGTCATGAACTTCCAGCTTAGGTTGTCCGCTTGGGTTCCCTATCCAGTCAAAATCCACTCTTAGATAACTAGGATAGAGCGAAGCTAAATCCCTACTGTTAAGCATTGGCCTAGGACGATCCAGTATGTTAGGCGTATTGGGCCCATTAGAAGGACCACCTTGAGTCCAAAGTGGCCCCTGGCCCAAATGGACGATCATGCTTATATGTTTATATTTGAAAGATGTATATGTGATTTGACGAACCTTTGTCCCTCAGGGTCGTGAGTTCATTTTAATAGCACTCCTAATCAAAAGAAGGCTGTTTACAAGATATTCAAAGTTGACGAGAAGTTCAAGAAGAAGAAATCCTCCACGAAGGTTTAGCTTAGGACTATTTCCCTGCATGGGACTAATTTTATTATACATCCCTCTCCCATATTATGTATCCCATTAAGTTTATTCATAAAGATTGTATAAATATTTTTGGGGCAATGGAATGTCTAAAATTGCGTATACATCCTTCAAATCGTTAGGCCTACCCTTGGCACAAAATGGGCCACATATCTGTTTAGGATACGCAATATCTGTTTATGTGATATATTTTATAACTGTTTGTGTGATTATGTTGCTTTTGTTTGAAGACTTCTAACCCACTTCCTTTCAAAAGTTTTTAGAATAGAAGACTTCTAGTCCACTTCTTTTTAAAAGTTTCTAGAATTCCCTAAGCACATAAATCAAGTCGCTATCTAAAGTTCATCCAAATACTCTTCAAGTCTCAAGTTTCTCAACAAAATTGAACTCCACTCTCAAAATTTCAAAATCTTACTTGTCAAAAGGAGAATTTTTCAGTTCGAAAGTTTCAGGCTTTAGAACTACGTAGGGTTTGATTTCTCTTTCATGAGATACGTAGGTAGCCTCTCAAGGCTCGGCCCCCCTTTTGAAAAAAAAATTCTGTTTCGCGTTGTCCGTCCTAACAAAGGAATCATCAAATTAAAAAAAATATTGAATAAGCAACATTTCGCTTATTCACAACTCTCTTAGATTCACAAATCTTGAATAGGTAACATTTCGCCTATTTTTCACTTTTCTATCTTCAGGGGTTTGTATGTCTTCAAACAATGCAACTATTATGTGTTCTTTCTTCTGTGTGATATTTTGCATTATTCATTATGAACAAGGATTAACACTTTTGTCTTTGGAGTTATTTTTCATTCGACAGATAACTTAGAATTGATCTGTGTTGATAAAGCTGGTCGAACATCATTATTTCACTATATCAAAGACATCCAAAGGAAATATGACAGATCATAATGATGATGCAAACCTGACTGAGATCACTGTGACAGATCTCACTACCGCACAACAGAAACAATTGATTACACAGTTGATGCAACAAATCGTTGATATGAAAAAGGAAATGAATAAGACTGAAGAGCTAGCAAATTTGGCCATCATTCCTGGTCCAAACGACGAGAGGCCCTCATTTCCTTTTCCTTCTACTGATCCGTCTCATCAACCTGTCCCTATCTTCATAAATCCACCAATTGTCCCCATTCAAGCTTCCCCTGTTATCAACTCAACTGTCCCTGACGCAGGCCTTCTAATGTTCTTTCGCAGAACCCAAATTACGCCCAATCCGGTAGTTTCTCTTACATTGCTCGCACTATCCAACCCCAGAAAATCCCTTCCAAAATCCAAGCTCTGGATCAACGCAACCCACATGCCATACAGATTTTGCCTTCTAAAATACCCGTTCATATCCCGATCTTTGACAATCCACATTTCCCTCACTCCACTTACCCTGAGGATGATCATTATAAGGAGAAGGAAAAAGAATGGAAGGTCAAGGAAGAGATGGCCAAATTGGGTATAAAGGAAGAAATTGCAAAGGCTATGAAATAATTTCACTATACTCCTGATGTTGTTGGACTAGATTATGAGGATTTGTGCATTCACCCAGATCTGAACCTTCCAAAGGGGTTCAAAGTACCAAAGTTTGACACTTTCAATGGAAGTGGAAACCCTTTGGCCCATCTGAAGGCATATTGTGATCAGCTGGTGGGCGTAAAAAAAAACGGAGCATTGCTAATGCGACTCTTCAGCCAGAGTTTACGCAGAGAGGCCCTGGAATGGTTTACCTCTCAAGAAATAAATCAGTGGGCCAATTGGAGTGCTATGGCAAATGATTTCGTTGAAAATTTTGCTTACAATGTCGAAATTGTGCCAGATCGTTACTCATTGGAGAGGATTAAGCAAAAGTCAACCGAAAGCTACCGAGAATACGCCTACAGATAGAGGAAGAATGCTGCTAGAGTGCGTCCCCCTATGTCTGAAAATGAGATTATCAAGGTATTTGTGCGCTCCCAAGAGCCAGAATTTTATGAAAGGATGATGCTGCTCGTTGGGGCAAAATTTGCAGACATAGTTAAGATTGGTGAGAATATCGAGGATGGACTCAAAACGGGCAAGATCACCCGTATCTCGAATTCGTCTGGGACGCCCGGGATGTTGGGAAAGAGGAAAGAAGATGTGTCAGCTGTCTCCGGCATACAAGGCAAAAGGAGAACCCCTAGCAACCATCCTAGAAAAAACATATTCCCTCAAATCCATTCTCAACCTACCCCAAGATCATTCCCTGTGTTTCATGCTTAACCAGGATATCACCCTTCACCCGCAAACTACCAGATCCATCCTCCTCATTATTACTCCCCACAATATCCAAACACGTTCCCAAATCTTCCCCACCGAAACCATCCAAATTACCAACAAATGCCTCCTACTCCACAAAATAACTATAACCCTCTTCACCCAAATTCAGATAAGAAAATCTTTAGGGTGTTCACTCCATTTGTTGAAAGCCGGACGAAGCTATTCGAAAGATTGTCAGCTGCAAAATTGATTCAGCTTGCCCCTCCGAGAGCCATGGATGCTAATGCTCATTTCTTCAGAGGTGACCAGACCTGTACGTACCACTCTAACAGTGTTGGACATGACACTGAAAATTGCATAAGTCTGAAGTATAAAATCCAAGACTTGATTAATCATGACATGGTCCTTCTTTGAACTATCACTCCCAATGGCAACAAGAATCTTCGCTTGATCATGGGGGAAACATGACTGGTATGACTGAGAGAGGAGGATATTGCCATACAGTTGAGAGTGGCATCTCTAAGTATTATTAGGGATAAGGTAAACGCTATCGATGATGACTAGACGTCAGAGCCACCACAATTTGTTAGGATGTGTTTGGATTTAGCACAAACATCATCACCACTTAATGATCAACTCATATGCTTGTCAAGAGATGCTACGCTAGAGACTCAGAGTGTTCTTTTCCTGTAATTGCACAATTGCTTGTAACCATTTCTATTACTTACAATGAACTACGTTTGACCTGAATTCTCAAAATGAGATACGTAGGCGGCCTATGTTGGCCTCGGTCATCCCTTTACTCCCCTTTTGTTATTCTACTTACATTTTGAACTATGACTGACCTAAATTCTCAATAATGAGATACGTAGGCGGCCTATGTCGGCCTCGGTCATTTTCTTATTAAAAATTTATATTTTTCTCCACCTCCCAAGCGGGGGAACTACGTTTGACCTGATTCTTACTCCAACGAGATACGTAGGCACCACAACGGCTCGGTCATATTCCTAGAAAGGAAACTGGGACAAAAATTTTTGAGAGGAACTCAAAAATTCTGAACAAGAAATCCATCTTCAACCAATTGAAGTTCAGAACCTGACAAAACTTCAACTGGGATAGAATTTTTGAGAAAGGTCTCAAAAATTCCCAAGGTGCTTTTGACAAGCTATCAATATCTAAACTGGAAGCATCATTACAAATTTTGGAAGTCATATTAAGGATTTTCAGCCTGATTAGAAATTCAAAGACAACCGAGAAGAAGAGAGGTCAAAGCACTTCATCGGGACAAGACGAGAAGCAAACAATCGATAAATCAACACAGATGAATTCACTTTGAAACTAAGCATTTTTCTCTGGATGCAGGAACTAAATCTGCAAGACATGTTTGGACCAAACTAAGCATTTTTTCTTTGGATGCAGGAACTAAAATCGCAAGACATTTACAAGCCGGATAACTCCAGATGACTTCTATATTTACTCATTACTCTTTTCATTTTCAGAATTCTCTTCTTATCAGTCTATTATGAATTATAACATATTTTTATTAATGCAGAAGATAAGATATCTTGGCACAATGGCCAAGAGCACCACACTTCACCCAGGAAAATCTTTGCAGGTCCTATCAATAAGGCAATAACCGAGGCATAAATAGTTCCATCTCGCTCAAATCCCCAGTAATTGATTTCATCATATATCTCAAAAAGAGATTATTTTATTTTTCAGTGGCGCCCATTGCATATTTTATTCCAGTTGCCAAGAGGGCCATTGCATAATCATTGCCAAGAGGGCCATTGCATACTCATTGCCAAGAGGGCCATTACATACTCCTTTCCAAGAGGGCCATTTCATACTCATTGCCGAAAGGGCCATTGCATGCTATGCCAGATGCCAGTTTATGCTATGCCAAATGCTAGTTTATTTTTTGCTATGCTAGATGCCAGTTTATTTTTTGCTATGCCAAATGTCAGTTTATTTTTTGCTATGCCAGATGCCAGTTTATTTTTTGCTATGCCAGATGCCAGTTTATTTTTTTGCTATGCCAGATGCCAGTTTATTTTTTGCTATGCCAGATGTCAGTTTATTTTTTGCTATGCCAGATGCCAGTTTATTTTTTTGCTATGCCAGATGCCAGTTTATTTTTTGCCAGTTGCTTCTAGAGAGCCATGCCAGATACCAGTTTAATTTTTGCCAATTGCTCCTAGAGAGCCATGCCAGATACCAATTTATTTTTTGCCAATTGCTCCTACATATTCTATGCCAGATGTCAGTTGCTCCTAGAGAGCCCAAACAGATGCCAGTTTATTTTTGTTAGTTTATTTTATTGCTAGTTGTCGATCCAGGGCCATTATATATTCATTGTCTTGAGAAGACTATTTTATTGCTAGTTGTCGATCCAGGGCCATTATATATTCATTGTCTTCAGAAGACTATTTTATTGCCAGTTGTTGATCCAAGACCATTATATATTCAATGTCTTCAGAAGACTATTTTATGCCAGTTGCCGATCCAGGGCCATTATATATTCATTGTCTTTAGAAGATTATTTTATTGCCAGTTGCCGATCCAGGGCCATTATATATTCATTATCTTGAGAAGACTATTTTATATGTCAGTTGCTGATCCAGGGCCATTGTATATTCATTGTCTTGAGAAGACTATTTTATATGTCAGTTGCCGATCTAGGGCCATTATAGATTCATTGCCTTCAGAAGACTATTTTATTGCCAGTTGCACAGAGCGCTATTTTATCTTTGCCAAATTGCTCCCAGAGAACTGTACCAAATGGCAATTGCGCCCGGAGGATCATTTTATTTTCCAGCTGCGTCCACAACACTATATGGATTCATTATCTATCACACCAGAAAGAAGAACACATATCAAAATATAGTAAAAGATGCCAACTAAATTCAAGTTATGATTTTACTAACGCTTTGTTTTAGTCATATCGAGAGCATCCAAAAGCATGAATTGCCAACTCTAATTCAAGTTATGATTTTACTAACATTTTGTTTTAGTCATATCGAGAGCATCCAAAAGCATGAATTCTCAAAACAGACCACAAGTGTGGACGTCATCAAGTAGGATGCAGCACAACGTGGAACTTTTTCTTAACAGCTAACTAGGGCATAATCTGAAAGGGGCCTCAAACCTTTCAGACACGAGCGAGGAAGCGACTACCACCACAATCCAACCACACCCCTGTCAGAAGGCATGTGGAAATATCTGTAAGTCTGTTAGTTTTCAGTTCCTCATCCCGGTGATCTCAACTCTCACCGGAGATAATCTTCTAATCCGAGTAATAATGTACCAATAGTTTTAAAAATTATGTCCATGTAAGTTCTTAATTATGGGTGTGAGGCATGTCACATTTATGATTAAGAGGTTGCAAGCTTCTTGATTATAGATGTGAAGCGCGCCACATTTATGATTAAGAGGTTGCAAGTCTCTTTTTCATAATTCAATCTGTTTTTCACTCCTCCTGAACCAGAGGTCATCTCAGAATAAGAGATTTCCTCTTCAAGTGATAGAGTCGAACTATAAGCAGCCAGATTCCTAAGTCCAAGGATATGTAGGCGGGCTCAAGTTTGAAAACTCGGCTGCATTCCAACACTAACCCTCCAAATCTCATTCCCGAGCATTCTAATTTCTCCATAATTCGACGTTAGGATAGCTTTTGAATTCTTTTAAAATCGTGCGTAAAATCAAGCGTTTTGAACTACAACCAACCTGAATTCTTGTGTAACCTGAGATATGTAGGAAACCCCAAAATCAGGTTCCGGCCATAATTCCTCAGTCCGTACCAATAGCTTTGGTCAGCTAAAAATTAGGTTAGTCAAGTTTCTTTGTCCACGATCTCTTTCATCGATCATATCCAAAGAAAGGGACAACTGTTGACATCGAATTTTTACCCTTTGTACTACAAATTATCGAGTCTTTAATTTTAACGATTCGTGATATTTATCCGAAAAAAATATTTATTCCCCGCATGGGGAGAGGGGGGCCATGCGCTCCCACTCCTCTTTTAATTTCCCACCTTCCCAATATTTTATTCCACTCCTCCATACTTTCTAACTTTTTAATCCCCTTTCCCATACCTTCGTCTCCTTGTCTCTTCTTCCCCAAAACCAAGAACAATCCTTTCCCACTCCCCCATACCCCTTTTCCAAAACCCCATCATTTTTATCCCCTTCTTCTTTCTTCACAAGACAACCAAAGCCAAAAATTAGTGACGGAAAAACCAGAAAAAAAACACTGCAAACCAAAATCAGCTCTCCAACGCCCCATCATTTTCTCATCCCACGTTCTCACACCCTCAACCCATACCCTACCTGACACCAGACCTCTCTGTTCAAACCTGACAACAACTCGCACCCATAACCCCCTGTCCGGCACATGTGTTCCTCTTGGTCGATTCGACCGTTGCCCCTCACATCTCAACCCTAATTTCGATATATATACCTTTTCTTCTTCAGTTCGAGGAGGGGAGCGACAGTCAGAATCCGAAAATCCTAAAAAGTCACTCGATTCTTCATAGCTATTCCTGATCTCATAAAACCTTAGCCATACCATACTCGTCGATTGAATCTCAAAAAGTTCATCCTATTTTAAAGCTTTTTAAGATCAAAATGTAATTCAGGGTTCTTAATTCGAAACCCTTAGCAAAAACCTTACTAGATTATCATAGCCATTATTGATTTCCGAAAGCTCAATATAGTTCACAGATCTACTAATCTATTGCCCATAAACTCATTTAGTGACGAAGGCTTGAAATCTAGGATTCTTGGTCGTTTCTATGACTGCCTATGACTGTTGTGACACTGCTAATTGTTGATTTTGTAGTCTCAATCAATGTGTATTGTGTATCAGTCGATTTCAAGTTTTCCCTTTTTCCAATCAAGGCAGGATTTTAGAACTCAGTTCATGTTTATAACAATTATGTCCATAATAGGGGTTTGACTTTGTGTTTGCATTCAGTTTGTCATGATTAGAATTGCTCTATTGTGATGGTTGAATATTGTATTGTTGTTATTAGTCTTTAATACACTTTCAAGTTCGTAGAGTCATGATTCACTGTTATCCTAGTTAGTTTGAAATTTTCCATCCAATAGTACTACGCAATGTCTCATTTTTACTATTCTGCATTTCGAAAGTTAAGTTTTGTTGAAAAAATGGTTTCAAATCCACAACACTCGTTGCCTTCATCTTCGTTTCTGTTTCAGGTTTCCGACCTAATCTGTAACCGATCGTTTGAATCATTTTAAGATGATATGTAACTCATGTCCGTCCTTGGTTCATTCCTGTCTCCTTGTATGGATTTTGGCTTGAGTATTGGTGTTTTGGTTTAGCATGTAACGTCTTTGTCATGGAGTCAAATATAATCGTCTGGTTGCTTTGTTATGTTCTAGTAAGAGAGTACATTTAGTCACTTCCCTTTGCCTGTTTTAGGTTGTTTTACTGTTATGTTTGTTGAGGGAGTCAACTTTGTCCTTTAAATATGAGCATGTATGTTTGATCCCATTATCTTGTTAAGGAAAGAGGTGTCTTGAATATTTATTTTAATTCTCTTACTAATCCTTAGTTTATTTCTTTGCATGAACAACCATTCGGATCCATTTTGGACCCCATTTGCATCTTTTGGGCCACAGAGGCCCAAATTCAACTTCTCTTGAGTCCGCCTAATATACCGAAAAAGGATACACAGGAATGGAGGCTAATATACAAGTTTTGAAGTCCAAAATCAGTGCTTGTACACTGATATACAATAAATATACGCTGAGTGTATATCACAAGAATGGGCCAAACCCAAAGAATAGCAGCAAGTGGTTAATGGGCCAAGCAGACCCAATTTTTAGAAGTAGAACAAGATTTGATTTTGGGCCTGTCAAACCCAATTTTATTTTATTTTCTTGCTTTTCGTACATTTATTTGCTTGTGAGATTTGTCTGACTCTAACGTTTTAATCTAATTAAATTTAATATTTTCAAATTAGGTCAAGTTTAATCAAATCATTTCAAGTTTAATCAATTATTTCAAGTTTAAAAATGAGACTTTTTTTTATAGTATTTTTCAAGAATGAGTCAAATCGAGTCAATCTTTCCAAATTAAGTGAATATTTTCAAATTAGGTCAAGTTTAATCAAATCATTTCAAGTTTAATCAACTATTTCAAATCCAGTCAACTCTTTCAAATTCAGTTAATATTTTCAAATCAAGTTAAATAACTTTAGTTAATATTTTCAAATTGAGTCAAGTATTTTAAAAGTTAGTCAATTTTTAAACTAGTCAACCTTTCAAAATCAGTCAAATCTTTTAAAAGTTAATTAATTCCCTAATCGTCAGTCGACCGCATGTTAGCGGCCATTTTGAGTGATTAAGTTCTTCTCAAAGTGGAAATTGAACCCTTACTCATTTTCTCTAAAATTTTAAAGTTCTTCTATTAGGTTTTAAAGTTTATTTTCGGTTTCCTAATTATCCTTAAAATTAGGTGGCCACTCCTTTTCTTCAAAATTTTGAGAATTTGGTTCGTGCTTAAATCAATTGAGTATCGAATCTCATTTTCGGAAAGAGTCGATCATTTTTTGGGATAACATATAGTCATATTTATTTTTTATGATTTTGAATTTTTTTTATGTAAGTAAAATATAATTATCTTTATTATAAATTAATTAATTTATTTGATATATTTGAAATTCTCATTGCTTTATTCTTAAAATTAAAAGAAAGTTCTCTTTCTCAACTCAACCAATCAAGGAAAATATGATTTCTGACAAACTAAACCTTTTGCAACAACAAAAAAAAGGGATGCATTTATTTCAATAGTATGTGACTATCAACTAGGGGTTCACATGGTATAATATGATATGATTTTTAAAAATTTGATATGGTAATTTTGATTTTTGGTATTTAACAATACGATTTTATTATCATACTAAATTAGTTTGATATGGTTCAATATTTCTAATTTTGATTTCGATATTTTACGACATGGTTGTTCGGTAATCATAATTAATTTGACATCGAATTAATATATTCATATAATGAAGAAGTATAACTTTAATTATATTGAAAAATGTCTCAAGCTAATCAATTAGGTGATCAAACACTATAAACATTTTCAAGTTGTGGACAATGAATAATACAAAAGCTAATCAATTGTTTCAAATTTGTTTTTCTCAAAATTTTCTTCAACATGGTCTCAAAATTTTTTTTGTATATATTTACATATAAAATAATTTAAAATTTAACATATATATATACTACATACATACATATAAAATAATTTGAAATTTAACATGTACATACTACATACATACATATACACATACACACACACATATATATATATTCAATGGTTTGGTCTATGATAATCACATTGTAATTACATAAAGTTTATTAAAATATAAATTTTATAAAATGATTCAAATTATATTATGTTCAAAATATATTAGTCCAAATTAATGGAGATTAATATAATTAGATTAATTATTAATTAAGTCTAATAAAATATAGATTTAATTAAAATTATTTGCACTTCTTTAATTTTTCCTTAGCCTATATTTTGTCCCAATGAATTGTTTTTGACAAAATTTTTAACGAGGCAACAAACAACACATATAACTAGATATACATATTTTGTTTTTTTCTATAGAATTTTTTCAGACATATTCTAAGGGGAATGTTGTCGATAAGTATGTAATTATGGATGATCATAACTCTTAGGTACAATTTTCTCCACAGACCTCTTACGTGAAATATTACTCAAATATCTAATCTTTTAAAAAGTGTTTAGGCACTGGACAAAAATATAATTTAACATTTTCCAATATATAGAACTTTCAAAATTCATGTAAATTGTATGTATTCATAGATACTTTTTATTTGAAAAGTAATATCAAATTAGGAACCTTTCATCCATCTAAAGATCCTTTTAAGTTTAGGACTAATTTTGTCACGTCAGGATTTGTTTACTATCACGTGAAGATTCTCTAAATACTCACACTATGAATGATTGATTTATACACTCTCACCGTTTACTATTAGATGTCAAAAAATTGCTAATTTGATTTTTATTTTTATTTGTCCTTTTGGAGAAATCAAGATACGACAATTCTTTTTTTTTTTAAACCTATTTTACCTTCAATGATCAATTTATCCTTAGATTATCTTGACAATATTTCTTGAAAAAACAGAAATATTATTAAATCATGAGACACTTTCACTTGCCATTGTATCGATAGTATTAAAGGTATTAGAATTTAAATTATGAATTTAATGACTATTTTTATCAGTTAACAGAGGTAAAATAGTAATCTCACTATATTAATCATTGTTTTCTTAATAGGTGTGTCAAGTTAAAATTTGACATCTAATAGTGAACAACAACAACATACTCAATGGAATCTCACAAGTGAGGAGGCTAAAATGTAAGCAAACCTTACCTACCTCGTAGAAATAGAGAGGCAGTTTCCGGAAAACCCTCGTAAAAAATCAAGCCCCATAAGAGCAGTTATACTAGTACATACCATTTATGTCATTTGGACATTATATTTGGCCACTATAAGAGCAGCTAATGTTTGTTACTTGAAAGAAATATCCACCAAAAGCTTAGTTTTCAATGGAGATGTATTCTTCTCTTCTTAACTTAGTTTGGTTGTTTTTCTTCTTGTCTTCCTTTGTTATTGTAGTTAGATATAGAACCAAAAAACAAAGGTTGCCTCCAGGTCCATGGAGACTTCCCTTTATTGGAAGTCTGCATCACTTGATCGGAGGAGAACAAGTTTCACATCGCATTTTTAGAAATTTAGCACAAAAGTATGGGCCTATTATGTACTTGAAACTCGGAGAAATTCCTACCGTGGTCATATCATCACCTAGTATTGCACAAGAAATTATGAAAACTCACGATCTCGCTTTTGCTACTAGGACACAACTTGTATCCACATCCATCATATTTTACAATAATAAAGATATTGCGTTTTCTCAATATGGTGACTATTGGAGACAAATGCGTAAAATTTGTATTTGTAGAACTTCTCAGCGCGAAGATGGTCAAGTCCTTTAGTGGAATTCGACAAGATGAACTTTTGAATCTCATTTCATCTATCGGATCCATGAGGGGCTCTACAATAAATATGACAGAAAAAGTTTTTCAGTTTACGAACTCTATTACTTGTAGATCAACTTTTGGAAAAACACACAAAGATAGAAATGAATTCACAACACTTTTGAAGGAAGTACTCATTTTAATTGGAGGATTTGATGTGGCTGAATTTTTCCCTTCTTGGAAGTTACTTCACAAAATGAGTGGTGTGAAATCTAGATTGGTGAGTGCACATCAAAAGATTGATGAAATTATGGAAAACATCATTAATGAGCATATTGAAAATAAAGCAGCTGGGAAGAAGGGAAATGGTGAGTTTGGAGAAGAGGATTTGGTTGACGTTTTACTAAGAATTAAGGAGAACGACGAACTTCAATTTCCGATTACAAATGACCACATTAAAGCTGTTATTTTTGTAAGTTTTCTCCCATCTCATAATTAATTATCTTCTGTCACTCTGTTATTCTTTAAAATTAGGTATTGGGCTAAATGACAACCAAAAGAAGGATTGTCCAAGCCTTATAAAGAGTCTACTTATCTCATTAACCACCAATGTGAGATTTTTTCATTTTTCAACACCCCACCTCACACTTAGTGCTTAGCATCTGGTGTGGGCAATTTAATTTTTCGGGGGTCCAGCATTGGCTGAGATGGGTCCTGCTCTAATACCATATAAAGTTAGGTCTTAGGCCTAACTCACACCGTAAAAGCTAGCTTAATTGAAGGAGGATTGCCCAAACCTGAGTCCACCCATCTCATTAACCACTGAAGTTTTTTTCATTCTTCAACTCAAGCTTAACATAGTAAATGCAAATTTATCCAAGTTTTTTTTTGAAGTTGGAGGTTCATATAGCTCTACTAGACCACTTTTATGGTTTCTCTATTGACTTAATTTATTTGTTTGTTGATATAGGACATCTCTCTTGCTGGATCAGAGTCTTCATCTGCAACTCTTATCTGGGCATTATCAGAAATGATGTTAAACCCAAATGTCATGGCCAAAGCTCAAAGTGAAGTGAGGCAAGTCTTTAAGGGAAAGAAGAAGTATGATGAAAAAGACGTCGAAAAGTTGACATACCTAAAGTTAGTGATTAAGGAAACGTTAAGACTACATGCTCCATTTCCTCTTATAGGGCCGAGGGAATGTAGGGAGACGACAAATATAGATGGATACACCATTCCTTATAAGGCTAGAGTACTTGTCAATGCATGGGCAATTGCGAGAGATCCAAAAAATTGGGAAAATCCTGAAAGTTTTATACCAGAGAGATTTGAGAACTCTTCAATTGACTTTATGGGGAATAACTTTGAGTATATTCCATTTGGCGCAGGAAGAAGAATGTGTCCAGGAATACATTTTGGCTTAGCTAATGTTGCACTTCCTCTGGCTCAGTTACTTCACCATTTTGAATGGGAACTCCCATACGGAGTTGATCCAAAAGATTTAGATATGACTGAAACACATGGATCAGCTGCATCAAAGGAGAAAGATTTGTATTTAATCGCGACAGAGTATAGAAATGGTGAAGAAAATTGATGTTATGAAGAATATTTCATCGCCACAGAGTTAGATTGTGTAAGCCTATATATATAAAGGCCGTTAGAGAATCTTAACTTGAGTATAGAACATTTTATATGAAGCTTTGTGATTTAGGTTGTTTATAGGGTGTATTTCCTCATGAGAAGTAAATGAGTTTCATCTTTCATATATACTTTCATCTTTCCATATTTGTATTCCGAACCTTTACCTTTTCATATTTTTTATTTTACTTCTTAATTATTATTCATATTTCTATTAGCCTTTAACGTCATTTCATATTTATCATTTTATCCTCAAGTGTCTCTTATTTGCACAAGAATTAGTGTATGTCAGGGCATGAGTGTCCGAACGTGAGACTACCTGTTGAATGTCCGATGACACCTTGCTCCGACCTGAGCTAAGGAATGTCCAAATTTGTGATTTATTTTTTAACATCAATAAATTTTATCATAAAAATATATAATGTCAAAAAAATAAAATAACAATAATCTCAATGATATATTCTACATACTATGACAAAAAAGCTCCTACAAAATTTCAACCAAACAAATGACTGTATTTTTTCTGTGTACATAGCTTTTTATCGTCGAAGTTTAATGATAATATGACAAGATTTTCTTGAGAATTTCTGCTTGATGAACCAACACTAACTTGGCAAAACAACAACGACCGGTGATGAAAATACTAATATATCAACATACAAGTATAGAAGGAAGAATATTCATTCAAATGGTAGAATGAGTGAAGCATGGGGTCATGAATTTATAGGGACAAAAAATGGATCATTAGTGATAAATTTTGATTAGTATTTACCAAACATATTAAGTGCTTGGGATGTGAAAGATCAGACT
>DF362429.1:58383-70498 GCA_000787875.1 Solanum virginianum | reverse complement strand
ATTTTATCAATTAAAATATAACATTGTACCCATGAAACAAATAATATATGTCATAAATTTAGGATCACAGTAAACCCAATATTAATTTTTATTTAGATAACAATAAAAATAGTAATTATAATAAAGCAAAATTACTTTTTCTCAAATTGAAGTAGGATAAATATTTAATAATTAAAACAATACTATAAGAAAAAATATGTGTTTAAAAATAAAATAAATAATAAATTTATTTGAAAAGGGGCATTTTTGACCCATTAAAAAATAATAAGGGCATTTTTGGACCAAAGTATTGATAATAAGGGCACATTTGGACAAAAATATAAATGAAGGGAATTTATAGTATTTTTTTAATTAATAAATATTTATCCTACTTCAATTCAAGAAAAAAATTAATTTTTTTGCCTTAGCATAATTACTCTTTCTATTGTTATGTAAATAAAAATCAATATTGAGTTTACTATGATCTTATATTTATATATTATTTGTTATAGAGGTACGATGTTCCATTTTAATTGATAAAATGAGATTAAGAAAAAAATAAATTTCTTACATTTTTATTAGTTAATGTTATTTTGTTTTAAAAAAAGAAAAGAATTCTTTAAAAGTAATATTTTTATTATGAACACAGTATATTTAAAAAGAATATATATATATATATATATATATATATATATATATATATATATATTTATATATATGTGTATGTATATATATGTCATTTAAAGAATGGTATTTCTGACCCATTTTCCAACAGTAAGACATTTTTGGTCCAAAGTATCATAGACAAGAGCATTTTTGACCCTTTTCCATTATGCCATTTAAAACAATGCATTTTTGACCCATTTCTAATAGTACGAGAGCATAAATGATCCAAAGTATAAACGGAGGGCATTTTTTATCGTTTATGATAGTACAAGGGCATTTTGACCCTTTTTCCTTGTTAAACTGTCATTTTTAAATATAAAAATCTATGTTTGTTAATTTCAAAAATTTTAGAGTGCTTGCATGTGATATTTTTGACTCTCCTATCATCTAAAGAGAGACTATAATTGTTACACTATAATTTGTTTTGTATAAAATCTACCTAATAATTCTTTAGAAATTTATGTTCCCAATGATCACATCTGGTGTAAACAAAACTAGTAAAATAATCTCTAGTGTGAACATGGTTAGTAAAATAATTTTGGTGCATGTGAAGAAGGTTTGCAAGTAACTACAGATGTGAACAAGGCTTATAAAATAATTTAACTTCATGATTATGTCAGCTATTGGGAATGCTAAATAATATGCCAGAAAATGATACATTTGTTGGTGTTATGAAATGTGTTTAAAATGTGGACACCTAGAAAACTGCTAAAAGAAAGTTCACCTAAATCATGTGAACATTTGTAATTTTCTTCTTTGTTATCTTTCTCTCTCTCTCTCTCTCTCTCACTCACTCACTCACTCATGAGTAATGATACTCCTTCAAAATGAAGAAGCTTATAGGGTTGGTTGTACAATTAATTCTTCTATGCTTTTATTATTTGACAATAAAAGTGAATATGAATAATGACTTCTTCAAAGTTTTCTACTCTAAAACTAGTGCAAAATGGATGGTAAGTATACATGTTCATGGTATTTTATTTTTGGAAATTTTTATTTAATTTCTTTTTTCTTATTTTGGAGATGTGGGCAGTAGATGTCGAAAGGACAAGACCTTGATACAATTTAAATCTGCAAAAGCTAGATTCACTTATGTCATGAACCAAAATCAGGTGTGATGGAACTTACCTTTAACCCACCAAGACAAGTCAGTCTAAATAGAAAACTACAAAATAAAGCGAAAGATAAAGCGATAAATACAATCTAAAAAGGAAAGGATAAGCATAAGGAAAAGAAATCATAGTCTAAAACCATCCAAGAACTGGTGTAACACTTACAAAACTTTATTACAACAGCATCAGAAAGAAAATATTACAAGTCTTTTTTTTTATATCTCAAATAGAAATAAATAAATAAATATCAAGTCGTACAGTTGTGAGTGTAGGCGGTAGTAGATAAGCAACTACAACTCAATCTGTCGCAAACTCGATCTATAAAGAGAGAGAGAGAAGTGCTGACTAGATCCGGACTCACAACCTACACACATGTGTAGAATTTAGGGTAAGTACCAACAACTACACAACAAAGGGAGCTAAATATAGGTAGAGAATAATTAATACAAATACTCCTTCCATCCTAATCGTAATCCCCCAAAACTACAATGTTGTATGCAGGGAAGGCTAGCATACACACAATATGTATACATACATTCATATTCTCAATATACAACATCTCAACTGATAAATCTCAATAATTTTCAAGAAAAGAGTCAACCATCAAAATATACTTAGTAAATATTATTACATTTAAAACAAAATACGACATGAAATAGGATGCCATGTTATGAAAGTAATACAATTCAATATCAAATAATCGTGATGTATGTCAGTCTTATAGTACATATCTGCTGATATAATCAAATTGTAACCCATGAGAGCCTCACATGGACCATGTATCCACCTGAACCATTTTCGTTTCGCCTTTATCTTTAATATCAAGATGAAACTATTTTCTTTTGGCTTTTCTTTTTATTTCTTTTTCTCTTTCCTGGAACCATTTCCCTTTGCTAATTTAATTATTTCTAATAGGAACCATTTCCCTTCAATTTTTTATCAATAGTAAAACTTAAACAATATATCATCATAATACAATAGTCATTTTCATAGAAGCATGAGAATATGCAAGGAGCCCACCCAAGTCATATATTCAATAGTCAAGCACAATCAATTTTATTGTTCTTTCAACACTTGAACAATCATCAAGAGTATCACATGGTAGTTGCATCATATCTTTTCTCAAGTTCACAAAATCACTTCATCATCATGACTCAAATATACTCATTATTTAACCAATGTTGCACTAGTATTTATTTCAACAACTTCAACATAATGCCAAAAGATAACACCCCTAATTTACCCTAGTCTACTGTAAATGCCTATGAGAAGATGAGAAAATGACTGAGAAAAATCACTGAAAAAAATCACGAATGGGGCATCTACGGCCTATAGAGTGATCTACGAATGGCCATGTTACTTGAGAAATTTTTCTAAGTCTAAGGTTCATGTACGAGGTCTTCTATGGATTATAGTTCATTCCATGATATGTGGAATTGTTTTTGTAGATTGGAGTTCCGGAAACAAAACTTTCTGAATCTTAGACCATGATTAATAGGATGGCTCGTGGTCTATTTTATGTCCCATAGAAAGGAGGTTATATAGATCCCAGTTCGAATTTCTAGTAATCAACTTTTAAACACCTTCAAATATGAGAAGCCACTTATGGCCCATAAGTGGAACCACGACCCATAGATGAGGTTTCGTGGTTCCATTTGACAGTTTTTGAGTGGGGTATTTCCATCTTTTTTTGCCCCATGACATTTTTAACTTGTTTTGGATACTTTATCAGTACCCTAAGGTTATTACACCTCATTAAATACTTAAAACTTTGGAGAGCATTGAGGAAAGGGAGAAAATCTAGGGTTCCAAGCACACAATCGGAGATTGTCTGTGAACTGGCTATTCTTCAAAATTTATGGTACGTAAGGCTATTTAAATCATTGGATTGAGTTAGTTCATGCACCCCTTTCATATACCCGATCAAATTGAGTCATAGATATTAAGTAATAACATCCTATACTCTTAATTGTGAAGTTACTTTCATGTGTTATTGAGTTCTTACACATAATTAAGAACAAATTGATGAGTTGCTTGTTGATTTCATGATATTAGAGCATTAAACTATGTTTGACATTATGAGCTCTAAATTGCATCTTTCTATTAAGTTTCGTGCCCTAAACTGAGTTGAGATAATGTTTTTTATTTATGTTTTGAGTCGAGTAATTGGAGCATAGTTGAGCATAAGGAGCATATTATTTGTTCATATTGTCACAACCCAAAGTAGGGCCTAGACATGACACAACGAATGGGGAACCCGAAGGAACCTCAAACAAGCCTCTTAGCATATCATACACACATCCTTGGTTGCGTAAGTAAGATAGAACAAAAGAGAAACATAAACAAGGGAAATTGGGACTAAGGAAAACAGTCTAAAACATAAATAGCATAGATGAGTCAAGCTCAAGCATAATTACATCACTTCTCCAACAACACCTCTAGACATGGAACTTAGCGGGGGGAAAGAGAAACAACCTTGCTCACCCTCATAGTCAAAAAATACTATAAAGGAAAGAGAGTCTTAGCATTACATAAGAGAAAAAGATATCGTCCTCGGAGTTGAGGACTCACCACATTTGCTTCAAAGATTGTACTAGCCATGTGGTGGAGGAGGATGACCAAATGGAGCTCTGGTTCTTATATGGTAACATCATGGAGGCATAGAGTATGCGCATGAAAGCCATTTCTTATTAGGCTTTCAACAACTCAAGATACATAATCTAGACATTTTATCAAACACTTGGTGGGTTGGTAATACTAGTGTAAAATGATACAATTCAAGAGTGAAATCATGCAAGAAAATTCAATGTAAAATCACCCACCAATATTTGGTAATATCATCATGCAATATACATCAAAATTCTTTATCAAATCTTAAGATAGATCAAAGATTCATAGCTTAAAACATGCTTGAATAGTCAAACATGAAACTCCAACATAGTTCATAGTCAAATTCATAGTAAGTGAGAACCATAAGTAAATCAACTTAGAATCATGCAATTTATGTAAAAAGGACCCATTGGTTGAAACTGGGGAAAGGATCCATTGGTTGAAACCCACATACCTTGACTTTGGAGAATTCCTTGATAAAGATTTGAATGGAGACTTGAAGCTTGAGTGAATCCCTTAAGATCCGGAATGAGATTTGGCACTTGAATTTTAAATGAAATATTTATCTCAGTGTTTGAGAGAGTATTAGAGAATGTCTTGTATGATATGAAGGTGAAATATGACTAAGCATATGTATTTTCACATATGGGAATAGGCCCAAGACCCAAAAGCCTTGAACCAAACTAATAAAATTGGGCACAAAATACACTATGGCACGCCCTTGGCATGTTCACTATTTTTCGCCAACTTTAGCATTTTGAATTTTGCTACGGTTGCTCTAAAATTTGAGTTAGACCTATTTCCCACTCAATTTTTCCCTTTAAACAAGAATATGAAGTTAAATTTTTGATATCACGCACAAATTTTGAGATATATTAAAATTAAGATTCTGGGCACTTCTGAGGCATATTTTTGGGCACTTCTTGGGGTCATTTCAATATCTCCCCCTTGGGAATATTCGACCCCTAATGTCAAAGAAATGGACATAAGAAGAGTAATTATGAAGAAATCAACCTCAACAAGAACACAACAATGCGCTTAGACACAATTTTCAAAATCTCGAAACAAGTGTTAAAATCATCATGAACTTGTCAACATAAACATGAATGCATGTAAATGACCTAAGGGTGTAACACCCTATAAAATTACCAAAACATCCCTAAAATACATCATGTGTACAATGCGCCTTCCAAAGCTTTGATGGAAAATCTGAGACCTAATTTGCAATCAGCGCAGAAAATCGAGACAAAAAATAGTCTCTACCAGATTTAAGGGCAACCGGGTCAAATTATGAAATTGCACAATTTGTGTAAAAATAGTAGTAAATCCGCATCCCCTCTGCGATGTGCCAGGGACGTGAACCTGCACTTGCATTTTTATGTTATTTTTTGACTGGAACTATTTTTCCGAAAACATACCAAAATGCGCACCTATGTACCAAAAAATCATTTTTTTCTTTTAATTTTGGGTATTTTAATACCCCAAACCATTTTTTAAAGTATATTTCATACAGAAAGGGTTTTAATCCCATAAATTTTCTTATATTTTTATGTGAGTTCTGAGGGAAGAGAAGAACAAGAGAGGTGAGGGTTTTTGTGAGAGCTCCAACTCCTTGAAGCTTCGTTATTCCTAAGTATATAAAGGCTACCAAAAAGCATAGAATTGTTCTTCCATGTGTCCAATGTAGAGTTAGGATGAAGAATAAATGTTTAGAAGTCTTGAATTATGGTTTCTTGAAAGTATCTTGAATATTAGCTTTAAATTCTTGGATATTATCTTGAGTTCTTGAATGTAATTTTTAAACTATATTTTATATACTAAATTGATGATTATCAAGCTTAAAGTTTACTATATACATATATTATTATGTGATTGTGATCTAACCCTTACGATTTCTCTTTGTAAAGACTTGAATAATGAACTTAGGGAGATGTCTAGAGCCTTGATTGTTTGAATGTGATGCTTGACTGACTCTGAGTCCTAAGGGAGTGTGTTGATGACTGTGATAGCTGAAAATAATATTGATAGGGTTGAATGAACATATTTCCTTGAATTTGAAAAGATAGTCTTGCCCGTAGAGGTTGGACGATGAAAGTTCTTGATGGATTGATAAACTTATGAGCATATTGAGACCTGAGAGGGGTATTAGCACCGAAATAGGTAAGAGTGAGTCCCACTCATACCCATTAGCTATGTGACAAGTGTAGAAGAGGGTTGGATGGTGAAAGCAGATGTTTTCTTTGTCTTGAAAGTGGACTTGATAGACTTTGGATCCACTGACAAACTCGTCCTTTACCCTAGTAAGGTACAAGATGGATATGCCAATGGCATCTTTTCATTGTATCATTACCGACTCATAGGTAGTGGTTGTCAGTTATAGAAACCCGCTGATAGGTTTCATGATGATAGAACTCTGATATGATGTCAATGTTTGATGTTTGATGGATAGTAAGATGCTAGAGCCTTATCCTTTACTCTGAGGTGAGGTTGAGTTATTGAGGACTGATTACATATTATTTACATTTTCCTTTAGCCCATTTTACATAAAGAACATTCCACGTACTAAAGCCTCACTAGCACTGCATCATTTTATGATGTAGATTTGATAGAATGAGGACTTCAGCAGCCCGATCGTTGAGGTTCAAAGCACTCTGTTCTAGATAGTGGTGAGTCCTCCCCTGTATTAGGAGGATATTTATTTTCTTTTGATTGATAGTCTTTTACTTGATCGTTGGTAGCCATGACCTATCATGGTACCATCTCAGACAATAATATAGAGGCTTCATAGATATAGACATTGATGTTTGATGTAGGGGGTTTTTTCCCTCTTCATCCTTTATATTGAGAGTTTTGTTTAATTATTCTATTTCTTCCAAGATCGACTGAGATTGATAGCATTGAGCCCACAGATAGAATAGTATTATTATTACATTATTTTCTTTCGCTAATGAATTGACTGGATGAAGGCAATGAGACTAGGTGGTCCGCTTGGGGGCTAGCAATAATCTCTGAGTGCTAATCACATTTAGGGTACCCTCTTAGGGCATGATAAATTTGGTATCAGATCCCAGAGTTCGAATCTCCCAGTGAGTTTATGAAGCCATGTCTAGTAGAGTCTTATTTATGGGTGTGTTGTACACCACACTCTATAAACAAGAGGCTATAGGACATTAGGAAGTGTTACCCTTCTTGTATGATCTGAGATCGTGCTATAGAGTTTAACTTGTGAAATCATGTTTTAACTCATGCGTTTTACTCTTACAGAGAATGCCACCCAAGAGAACTGCCGCTTAGAGAGATTCCCCAGCTCCTGTTGTTGAGAACACCTAACCGGAGGCTCTGGCACAGACTGAGACCAGAAGACGGGGATGCCTTGCTAGGACTGCTGAGGTCACTCAAGTGCCCCCAGCTCAGCCCCAGCCAACTCCCACTACTTAGGCAGAATTCAGAGGAGCCATCACCATGCTGGCTCAATTGGTGGACTCCCAGGGAAATAGCTAAGGTTCCCAGGCCCCTAATTCTGGCTCACAGGAGCCCTTAGCTGCAACCCGACTCAGGGACTTCTTGTGGATGAAACTGCTAGTATATATGAGGTCAAAAGTGGAGGACAACCCATAAAATTTTATAGATAAGATGTATATGGTTCTGAGGGCTATGCATGCGAATGAGCTTGAGGGAGTGGAGCTTATGTCATACTAGTTGAAGGACTTGGCTAATGTGTGGTACACCTAGTGGGAGAGGGCTAGAGGTGAGGATGCAGAGCCTGCCTCATGGGAGGAGTTTGAAACCTCCTTCCTTGATCACTTATTTCCTCAAGAGTTGAGTGAGGCAAAGGTAGAAGAGTTCATGAATCTGAAATAGAGAGGGATGATCGTGAAGGAGTATAACCTTCGTTTTTCAAACTATCAAGGTATGCTCCAGGGGTAGTGAAAGATATGAGGCAAAGGATGAGGAGGTTTATGTCTGGTCTGGCTAGACATGTACAACGAGAGTGTAAGGCTAATTTGTTGATTCCTGGTATGGACATCTCCAGACTTGTGGTGTATGCCCAACAGACAAAGGAATTTAAGAGAAGGGATAGAGAAGAGCATTTGAGCAAAAAGGCAAAGTCAGTGGGACATGAGCCTAGTCTACAGAGACAACATAGAGGTGACAAAGCTTATTTTCAGAAGAGATCATCACATCCCACACCATCTAAAACAAGTGCACCTATACAGCCAACCAGGTATGATTAGAAATCTCAGGGTTATCAGAATTTCAGGACCCCAAGCACCCAATCTCAAGCCAGCGTGACTCAAGGTATAAGGTGAAAGCCACCTTGCAGCAAGTGAATTAAGCTTCTTATAGGTGAGTGCCATGTTGGCAAAGATATATGCTATGCATATAGTCAGGCTGGTCATTTCAAGTTTGAGTGCCCAGAGAGGAGGCGTGGTGAGGGAAGCGGCAGAGCTAAGTCTTTGATAGCACCTCCAGCAGGTAATCAGCAGAGGAGTACTACTACTATGGGTATAAGAGGTGGGACGACTTGTCTTTATGCTATGGATAATTGACAGGAGCAGGAGGCTGCACCAGATATTATCACGGGTATGCTTTATGTCTTTAATTATGATTGCTATGCACTACTTGATCCGGGTGCCATATTGTCTTTTGTGACCCCTTATGTGGCTAACTAGTTTGGAGTTCTTCCAAAGTGTTTCCATGAAGTTTTTTCTATTTTTACTCCTACTAGTAAGTCTGTCTTAGCTGAGAGGGTATACAGGGACTGTGTAGTGTCTATTTATCATAGAGACACCTTAGTTGATTTGATAGAGCTAGAGATGGTTGATTTTGATGTAATAATTGACTTGGATTGGCTTCATGTTTCTTATGCTTCTATTGACTGTAGAACCCAGATTGTTAAATTTTAATTTCCTAATGAGCCTGTCTTAGAGTGGAAAGGGAGTTCTATTGCCCCTAAGGATAAATTCATATCCTATCTTAGAGCTAGAAAGTTGATATCCAAGGGTTGTATTTACAACCTCGTTCTAGTGAAGTCAGATGATGTGAGTCTGCTACTCTCGAGTCAATCCTGATTGTGAATGAGTTTCCTGAGGTATTTCCTAATGATATTCCCGAAGTCCCTTCTGATAGGGAGATTGACTTTGGGATTGATGTTCTTCCCGAGATCAAACCTATCTCAATTCCACCTTATAAAATGGCCCCCGCAGAGTTGAAAGAATTGAAAGAGCAATTGAAAGAATTGTTAGAGAATGGTTTCATAAGGCCTAGTGTCTCACCTTGGTGTGCTCTTGTCCTATTCATGCGTACAAAAGATATGTCTTTGAGGATGTGTATAGGCTATTGATAATTGGACAAGGTTACCATAAAGAAAAAGTACCCTCTTCCCAGAATAGATGATCTCTTTGACCAGCTTCAGGGTGCTACTTGTTTCTCCAAGATAGGCCTCAAATCGGGTTACCATCAGTTGAAAGTGAGGGAAAGTGATATTCCTAAGACAACCTTTAGGACACGGTATGACCATTTTAAGTTCTTGATCATGTATTTCGGGTTGACAAAGGCACCGGTAGCTTTCATGGATCTGATGAACAGGGTATTCAGGCCATATCTTGATATATTCGTGATCATGTTTACTGATGACATTCTGGTATACTCGAGGAATGAAGAAGAGCATGCTTATCACCTTAGAGTGGTTTTCCAAAAACTCAAAAATTATAAATTGTATGCGAAATTCTCGAAGTGTGAGTTTTGGCTCAAGTCAGTGGCTTTCTTAGGCCTTGTTATTTCGGGAGACGGTATACGGGTGGATATGCAAAAGATTGAGGCATTTAAGAACTGGCCAAGACCAACTTCCCCAACATAAATAAGAAGTTTCTTGGGTTTGGCCTGGTACTACCATATATTTGTGGAGGGTTTCTCTTCTTCGTCAGCCCCATTGACAAAGATGACTCAAAAGAAGGCCAAGTTTCAGTGGTGTGAGGCATGTGAGAACAGTTTTCAGGAGTTGAAAACTAGATTGACTACAACAGTAGTGTTGACCTTGCCAGACAGGACAAGTGACTTTGTGATATACTGTGATGCATCCAGAGTGGGATTGGGCTGTGTACTTATGCAGAGGGGGAAGGTGATAGCTTACTCTTCCGGATAACTTAAAGTTCATCAGAAGAATTATCCGACTCATAAGCTTGAGTTGGCAGCAGTGGTGTTCACACTTAAAATCTGGCGTCACTATTTGTATAGGGTGCATGTGGACGTGTTAACTGACCACAAATGCTTGTAGTACGTGTTTAGCCAAAAAGAGCTCAACCTGTTGGATTTGCTCAAGGATTATGACATGAGCATTCTCTACCACGCAGGTAAGGCTAACAATGTTGCTGATGCTCTTAGTAGGGTGTCCATGGGTAGTACTGCCCATGTGGAGGAGGGGAAGAGAGAATTAGCCAAGGAAATGCATAGGTTGGCTCGATTGGGAGTGCAACTTGCGGAGAACAATGAAGGCGGGGTCAATGTTCAGAATGGGTCTACTTCATCCTTATGTCTGAGGTGAAAGAAAAGCAAGACCAAGAGCCTGTCTTACTCAAATTGAAAGAAGCGGTTCACAAGCAGAATCTGATGATTTTCTCCAAAGAGAGAGATAGGGTATTGAGATATTAAGGGAGATTGTGTGTACCCGATGTTGATGGTGTTCGTGATAAAATCATGGCTGAGGATCATAACACGAGATATTCCATCTATCTTAGCTCTACCAAGATGTTCCACGACTTGATGAAAGTTCATTGGTGGAATGGGATGAGGAATGACATTGCTGAATTTGTTGCTAAGTTTCCTAATTGCCAATAGGTCATAGTTGAACATCAGAAACCATGTGGGTTAGCTCAGAACTTTGAAATTTCTGAAATGGAAATAGGAGGTGATCAACATGGATTTCATTACCAGCTTACCAAGATCCAAAAAGCAGCATGATTCGATATGAGTGATTTACTTGTTTATTACTGGCTTACCAAGATCCAGAAAGCAACATGATTCGATATGGGTGATTATTGACAGGATGACTATATCAGCCCACTTCTTGGTAGTCAAGACAACTTACACTGCTGAGGAGTATGCCCAGCTATATATTCGTGAGATTGTAAGGTTACATGGGGTTCCCTTGTCCATCATCTTGGATAGAGAGACTCAATTCACCTCTCAATTTTGGAGATCTTTCCAGATGGGACTGGCTAAGAAGGTGAATTTGAGAACCGCTTTTCACCCTCAGACAGATAAGTAGGCAGAGCGCACTGTTCAAACTTTGGAGGATATGTTGAGAGCATGTGTTATCGACTTCAAAGGAAGTTGGGATAATTATTTACCATTTATTGAGTTGGCGTACAATAATAGCTATCATGCTAGCAGTCAGATGGCCCCGTATGAAGCATTATACGGAGGAGATGTAGGTCACCAATTGGCTGGTTTGAGGTAGGTGAAGTCGAGTTGATTGGGCCTGACCTTGTCCACCAGTCTATGGAGAAGGTGAAATTCATTAGGGAAAGGTTGAAGACAACCCAGAGTCACCAGAAGTCATATACGGATATGAGAAGAAGAGACTTGGAGTTTAAGGTAGATGATTGGGTGTACTTGAAGGTATCGCCTATGAAGGGTGTCATGAGATTCGGTAAGAAGGGGAAGCTAAGTCCCTATTATATCGGGCCATACCAGATAGTAAGATGGATTAGGAAAGTCCCTTATGAGTTAGACTTGCCTTCCGAGCT
>DF362429.1:26328-50574 GCA_000787875.1 Solanum virginianum | reverse complement strand
AATAAGAATGCCACAATACACTTTAAAATACCATTTTCAAAATTCTAACATAGGTGTAAAATCATCATAAACTTGCCAACTTAAACATGAATGCATACAAATGACATAGGAGATGGAACATGAGACTTGGAATAATAAAAAAGACTTGAAATATCATCATAAGCTTGAATAAAATGAATGAAATATGGATATTGCTCCTCCATGCCCGTTCTGGCTTTTCGAGAGAAACATACGAATAGAGGACTCTTCCCAAAAGGCCTTGAAGAACACTACATCATTATCAATCAACTTCTCCACTCATCCATCCAACACCCCCACCGGAACATTCTCTTAGGCCCACTTACCCTCCTTAACACCCACAAGCTCATAGTGTTCTATAACACTAAAGTCACAAACACATCACATCCACCTAGTAGCATAAAAAATTAGACAAACCATAACCATACCATTGGCAATTCCCAAACTTATGCAACCTAACCAACCTCCCTTCACACTCTATAAGGACTCACAATCCTCAACTCAAATGTCAACCTTAAATACACCTAACCCACTTGGTACCATAACCGCCATCTCCCCCGTGGGAGGCAACCTCCACTCTATCATTCTCTCACCCAAAACATCCAATTCTAATATAGTGGAATCAAGTCCTTTCCCAATCTAGTCCTCTTAACCCAAGAAGATTTGGAACCACCAAGAACACTATACCACCATTCTCTACTTCCTTCAACCTAACTCCCTATCTAGCTGACCGATGAATCCCACTAGTCTCCTTCTTGGCACCACTATCCACACATGCTAGGCTACCTAGAGCACTGACTGCAGCATTAGCCTTACCAGGGAAAATTAATGCACACTCATTCATAATCCTTAAAGAATCTCAGCCACCTTCTTGCTATCCATGATGCACACCTATCATATTTAGCAAACAACCTCTCATCCTCCAAGACTTGTAGCACTACACCCAAATGATTCACAAGCTCTAAGCAAATCAATACCTCATCACTAGAGATCACCATAAATATATTAAAATAGGGTTTTAAGGCCCTATTGATGAAACCCATAAACACAACCAATGCATAAGCCAACTAAACAACTCCACCAATATTCAAAATTCTCACTCCTAGTCCAAAAATAACACTTAGGGATATCATCTACCCTCATCCTCACTTGGGGACAAAACACGAACCAAAGATCAATCTTAGAGAAGTGACTAACCCATCATAGTTGACTAAATAGATCGACCATCCTTACCCATCAGATTATAACTTTACGGGTTCTACACTCACTAGAAACATGCTATGCAAGTAGCCCAAACTACCCCAAGATCCCCAACACAACAAGCTAAGTCGTCATCCCACAAAAACACTTATAATATACATTTACATACTTTCAAAAAAGCAATAGTCATTTTCCAAGTCATTTCAATGAATTCTTAGGCTTAAAGGCCAAAACATAAATTCATAATCTATATACTCATGCATAGGAATAGCCCATTCATATACAAAATGGTCCAAGCATCCAAAATGCTTAAAGAGCCAAAATCAAAGACATATATGTGATCACAATATTGTCATAACCAACCTTTTATAAAAATCATACCATAAAACGAAATTGGCTTACCCATAACATAATTTTTCAAAATAATTCGTGTACATTAATGCATATGCTATGAACAATGAGGAAATTGACATAGGTAATTAAGATACCATTTAAAATCAACATTTATAATATAAAGTTGAAGTCAAAACATAATTAATTCCATATTTAAATCCTTAGTGTAATCTCTCATGCATAATTAATTTTGAAAGGGGGAAATGCATACTTATAACTTTATAAACCCAAAGTAAATCCTCATATAATAGTTTAAATCATATTAAAATCATCAAATAAACACTACCCATGCATCAATAGAATTTTAGGAATCATAATATTCAACTCCCAAATTAAAATAAGTAAAATCCATTTATGTTTTCTTGAAATAAATTTTTGAAAAGGACTTAACTTCATACTTGCATAACCATAGATAAATTCATGAATGCATAACATACTTGATAGCCTATATTCATCATGAAGTCACTTGACTTGTAAAACATGTAGATATCTTGAGAATTCTTAACTTGGCATTTCATCAAATACTTGGTGGGCACATATGAGGACATGTTCAAATCATGCAAAATGCAAGAGTATAGATCATGAATTTCTTAACTTGGCATTTCATCAAACACTTAGTGGGCACATATGATAATATATTCATAGCCCACCAACATCATGGTAAAGCCCCATCATGGGTAACTTGTAAATCATATCAAAACTTCATAATAGTTCATAAGAAGGGATAACACAAGAAATAGCAACTCCCGGACCTATCAAATCATCCTACTAAAAATGTCGATCACAACATGGCCTTACCTAGGGTCAACTAAGTCATAGGAGCAACAATAGAAGAGAACCTACTCATAATCCCCGGTAATAGCCCACTTCACTCAAGAGACTTCTAATACCCGGAAGTCAAGCTCTAGGCTAACACCTAATCACCTTTATCTTACTAAAGTCCACCATACCAACTCCAACAAGCCATAAAGCAAGACCTAATACTATACAAACCCGGATCAACACCTATGAACTTTCTAGCAACAATATACCCAACCAAGAGAATAGATACCAAAGATCCACACAATTACTTGGGCACACAAGAAGCCCCACCATCAACTAAAAGAATAGAGAAGAAATAGTGAAACTTTGATCCATCAAAATCAAAACCTTCTAATTACCTTCCTTCGCCTTCCTCCTTGAAGCGGCTTGATCAACTAAAAGAGCAAAGAATATTCATTAGAAGGGAAAGGTCTATGTCGCTTCTAAAGCATGACATAGAAAATAAAAAAGGGAAATATTTTCTAAAATATCTTATAGCCTCCTACTGATAGTTGTGGTGCACAAGAAAACCATGATTAAGACTAATAGATGCGGTTTGTTGGACTCCAAGTATCTATCAACCTAGTTCTTTGATACCATCTTTTTGACGACTAAAGCCTGCCTAGATGTGACCGGCTAATGGAGAACCCGAAGAAACCCCAAACAAGCTTCATAGCATTTTATTACACATTCTTAGTTGCGAAAATAAATAAATAACATTTGAAGAATAGAATTAAGGGCTAAAGGGACTGAGGGAGAACTTGTCGTAATATGGAGTCAAGAGATAATAGAATTAACTCATAGCATAAATATGTAGCTTTGTCTAGCAACACCTCTATAACATAGATAATGGCGAGGGACAAGATATACAATCGGGCTCACCCTCATAGTCATAGGTATACGAAAAAGTAAAGAGAATCTTAATACATAATGTGAGAGAATAGTCCTTGTTCTCAGAATGAAGGACTCACCAAAGGCTAACTTGAACAATCCATCTAGCCATAAGAACAATCAATAGGAGCTCTGGTCCCTTCATGGTGATATCATGTAGTCAAAAGTGTATGTTAGTATGTTTGAATATACTAAGTATGTGGGATGCAATGTAATAAGAGATAAGCATCACAATTGAAATACATAATGGTAAACAATAGGCATCATAAAGCAATATGACATGTCTGATCAATGCTTAAGTAAAACATACTTAAATAACTCATACTTGCATAGCGCATATAATGTGTATAAGAATAGACCATCATATATTGGTGTGATATACCAACCCCTTACTTTGGTTAATGAGGTACCAAGCCCTTACTTTGGTTGATGAGGTACCAACCCTTCACTTTGGTTAATGTGGTACCAACCCCTCACTTTGGTTAGATTTCATCACTATTGCTACTTTTCCATGAAATCAACTCATGAATATACCATACTCTCATCATCATAAAATTATCATATACCTTCACTTCCTCTCATAATTATACATCATATGCATATAGTCATTTCATCATCATTCCATTATTATTTCATCATCATATAATCATCATAACACCATTCAACTCATAAGATATGCATTTGACTAATTCCACAAGAAATCCTAGCTAGACATTTTATCAAACAATTGGGGGTGTGTGATGGGAGTAAAAGACCATGCAATTTAGAGATAAATTCATGCATGAAAATCTGTAGTAAAACCATTAATCAACACCTTGCAACACCCCTAAGACATTCACATCAAAACTCCTATTCAAATCCAACATTATATCCAAGATTTAGAGCTCAAAACATGCTAAAGCAACCATACTTTCAATAACTAAAATCACTGTGCAGTAAATTTTTGAATATGCAAGACCCATATGTAAAATCAACTTTAAACCATGCTTTATTAAGTAAAAGAATGTTTAGACACCATGGGTGGAAGAACCTAATGGTTCAACACCACATACTTTGACTTTAGAGAACCCTTGAAGGAGATAAGAAATGGCGACTTGAAGCTTGAATGAAATTCTTAAGATTGGTCTTGAGTTTTGGGACTTGAATTTAGGGTGAAATATGAATCTAAGTATTTGAGAGAATATTGGAGAATATTGAGGATTATATGAGGGTGAAAGGCTAAGTATAGGTAAAAATACGTATGGGAACCTTTGGACCCAAGATTTAAAAGTCTTGGACCGAAATAAAAAAATAAGTCCAAACACTGGTCCGCGTTGCCTCTATGACGTGGATAGCCACTAGAATTTGTATTTTCTACAGGAATGAGTTCTACCAAAATGGGCATAAATCCTTTATCCAAACTCAGAATGAGGTGAAATGAAGTGCATTGGAAAGCTAATTCAAGGTGATTTAAGTTGGTAGGTCGTGGGCCACTCAATTCTTTGTGTGATAAGTGATATGCCCCATTCAAAGTTGACCCTCCTAAATACCATTTATTATGATGTTCAGATTTTGATACGGCTGCTCTAAAATTCTGGTTAGACCCATTTCTCACTCAACTAGACCCCCTAAACAAGAATATGAAGTCAAATTTTTAAAATAACAAATAAATTTTTAGATATATAGAAGTTAAAATTCTTGGCACTTCCAAGGCACATTTTCAGGCACTTTTTGGGGTCGCTACAATATACGCTCAAGTTCAACCAACTATCTAAATATGTTTCTCAATTGGTGGCTAATCCAAGGTATAGGATGAACAAGTTTGTAATGGGTGTATCCAAACTGGTGAGTGAGGAATGCTGGTCTGCTATGTTGATTAGAGACATGGACTTATCCTATTTGATGACCTATATTGAACAAATGGTGGAGGAAAAGTTGAGAAAGAGGAGAGGTAATGACGCCAAGAGGGCCCATTTTGATTGTAAGTTTCAAAATCCCAAGAGTGGCCAGTTTCATCAAGGCCAAGTTTCTCCCAATACTCTTAATGGAAGGTTTGCTAATGATAATCCAAGACACTAAGGTGGTTATGTTGGAGGACCCATTAATAAGTGCCCTACATGTAGGAAGAACTATGATTGTCCTCATGCTCAAACTGAAGATAGATGGTCGCCCTTAAGGCCAAAGAGGTGCTTTGGGGTAAAATAGGTTTTAGCGGTTCAAGGGTGGGAAGGGGGTGATGAGACACCCAATATTGCCACTGGTATGTTGAGTTTTCCTTTGATTTTGTTATGCATGCTTTGATGGATCTGGAGGTCTCTATTCCTCTCATTATTCCTTTGGGTTATTAGAAGGATTGTTGTGTGTCCTGAATAGTTATATGAGTTTATTGTTACAAGGAAGGTCTATAAGGGTTTCCCCATATTTTTATTGCATATTCTTATTTTGTGATCTTAGGTGAACTTAGCTTGATGGGTTGGAGGTCTTGGGGTGGTTTGGCTACTCTCACAGAATGCTTCCAATGAGTGTAGAACCCCTAAGTTTGTAATATGATGGTTGAGGATGGTCAAGCTATTTGATAACCTATAATAGGGTAGTCACTTCTCTAAGATTATTCTTTGGTTCAGGTTTTGTCCCCAAGTAAGGATGAGGGTAGGTGATATCTCTAAGTATCCTTTCGGACTATGAGTGAGCATTTTGAGTATTAGTGGAGTTGCTTGGTTGACTTATGCACTGGTTATGTTTATAGGTTTCTTGAATAAGGTCTTAAACCCTACCTTGACTTGTTTGTGGTGGCCTCTAGTGGTGGAACATTGATTTATTTAGAGCTTACAAACCATTTAGGGGTAGTGTTGCAAGTCTTGAAGGATGAGAGGTTGTTGCTTAGCATGATTAGTGTGAGTTGATGGTAACAAAAAGGTGGTTAGGACTCCTTATGGATTATGATATGAGTGTGTAGTATTTCCTCGGTGAGGCTAATATTGTGATTGATGCTCTAAGTAGGGTGCCTATGGATAGCCTAGCACATGTGGATAATGGTGGCAAAGAGGTGACTAGTGGGGTCCATCGGTTGGCCAGATTAGGAGTTAGGTTAAAGGAAGTTAAGAATGGTAGTGTGGTATTTTTGATGGCTCCTAATCTTCTTTGGTTGAGGAGGTCTAGTTTAAGCAAGGCCTCGATTCCGCCTTATTAGTATTGGAAGTTATGGGTGGAAAGATGGTAGAGTAGAGGTTGTCTCCCAAGGGGGAGATGGTGGTTAGTGGTAACGAGTGGAATAGGTTTGATTAAGTTGAAAAATGAGTTTATGGTTGTGAGTCCTTTTAGAGTGTAGAGGAAGTTTGGTAAGGTTGCATATGGATGGCAATTGCTTATAGATATGGATATGATTCATCCAATTCTTCATACTTCTAGATTGAGAAGATGTGTTGGTAACACTAGTGCAATATAACTCTTTGAGGTTACGGGTGTTGTGGATGATAGGTTGACCTAGGAGAAGGTCCAGGTGGAGGCATTAGATGGAAGGGTGGAAAGGAGGATTAATATGGGTATGGTGTCTGACAAGGCCCTTTGGAGAATCTTCAAGTCGAAAGTATCTCTCGGGGAGCCAGAGCAGGCATGGAGAAGAAATATCCATCTCTCTTTTATTCAATTCAAGGTTATGATAATACACCAAGTCCTTTAATGATTTCACATCTTATTCAAGCGTATGTCATTTTAATGCATTCATGTTTATGTGGATAAGTTCATGATGATTTCAACAGTTATGTTGAGATTTTAAAATGGTGTTTAAATGTTTTGATGCATTCATGTTAGGCTTGATTTCTTCATGATTACCCTTTGTCATGTACGTTTCTTTGACATTTGGGGACGAATGTTCCCAAGGGGGAGATATTGAAACAACCCCAAAAAAATGCCTGAAAATGTGCCTCGAAAGTGTCCAGAAATGTAATTTCCATATATCTCAAAATTCATGCATTATGTGATTTAAGTTGGTAGGTCGTGGGCCACTCAATTCTTTGTGTGATAAGNCGAAAGTGTCCAGAAATGTAATTTCCATATATCTCAAAATTCATGCATTATTTTGAAAATTTGACTTCATATTCTTGTTCAAGGTGCGAAATTGAGTGGAAAATGGGTCTAACAAAAATTTTAGAGCAACCATATCAAAGTCCAAAAATAGCAAAAATGCAAATTCCTGTGGGCAGTCGCGCCACTAGCGCGATACGCCAAGGGCGCGCCCCTATGTTAATTTTACTCCATTTTTGTGTTCGGTCCAAGGCTTTTGGTTCTTGGGCCCAACCCTTCCCATATGTGAAAATACCTATAGTTAGCCATATTTAAGAGGCTTGTTTGGGGTTCTTTTGGGTTCCCCATTCACCATGTCACATCTAGGTCCTAGTTTGGGTCCTGACAATTCGTATGCAACCTTACCATTCCCTGTCAAAACTCTATAAGAACCTCACCCTCATATCATCTAAGAAATTTCCCAATACTCAATCAAACACGTAGACTCATATTTCACTCCAAAATCAAGTGTCCAAATCTCTTTCGGATCTTAAGGATTTCACTCAAGCTTCAAGACTCCATTCAAATCTTCATCAAGAAATTCTCCAAAGCTAAGGTGTATGGGTTTCAACCATTTGGTCTATTCACCCATGGCGTCCAAGTGTCTTTTTACATAAATTGCATATTTTAAAGTTGATTTACTTATGGTTTTTACTTACGATGAACTAGACTATGAACTATGTTGGGGTTTCATGAAATTGTGACTGTTTTACCACGTCTTGAGCTATGAAACTAAGATCTATTATGAGATTTGTTGAAGGGTTTTGATGTATATTATTTTTGGGTGTTACCAAGTATTGATTGATGGTTTTACATTAGATTTTTTTGCATGGTTTCATCCCTAAGTTGCATGGTTTTACACTAGCTCTACATACCCACCAAGTGTTTGATAAAAGGCCCTTTCAAAAGATTCTTCATGTTCTGATGATCTATTGGTTGATCTATGATTCAAGTGACTCTATGATGATTTTGAGCTTCCCAAAGATATGGTTAATTCGTGGAAATGTTGATGATATTGCAAAGCCTGATTTAAGCCCTTTCTAAAAGATTTCACCTCTTTTGAGCCCTTTAATGTTGATTTTGATGCAAGGGTAATGTTTGATGATGATTTATTCTTATGCTTTAAGTTGGGCTCACTATTAGAGGCCAAGGATGTTTTAGAGCTACTCATGTCATGTTGCTATGCTTCTTACTAATTATTAAAGCTATGATTATCTTATATATTCCATGGGATTAGATTTAGCATCGATGGATTGAGGGAGTGCTCTCTTTCCTAGAACTATGTGCCACCATAGGATGAGGTTATACCTTTGCAATACTAGTTGATCCACTTAGTACAGTTACCATAAATCCTTTCCGAAATGGGGCAAGACCTCGTAAGGAAGTTCACTTTATCCAAAATGGGGCGGGACCTCGTAAGGTGAAGTATAGTCATAAATCCTTTCTGAAATGGGGTGGGACCCTATAAGGAGGATTACTTCACTCGAAATAGGGTGGGACCCCATAAGGTGAAGTATGGTTTACCTTGGCAAGTAGACCACCTCTTTATCGGTGAAGGGCAATCATCAGGATTTCAAGTTGTAGCTTGCTTGGTCTTATATCTGTGTCGATTGAGGTCTTTTCCCACACTTATGTATTATGGTCTATACAAGTTGATTTGGATTGTAAGTATGTTTTACTTCAAGCATCATTCATAGATGTCATATTGATATTATGCTATTCTTTGCTTATGCATTTTGACTATGTCGCCTATCTCTTCTTGCATTGCATCCGACATACTTAGTACATCCAAATGTACTAACGCATACTCTATGCCTACATGATTTTACCATGTAGGAACCGGAGCTCCATTTGATTATTTTCCTCCTCCACATGGCTAGTACGATTCATTCCAAAGTAGGTTGCTGAGTCCTCAACTACCAGGACATACTTCTCTTGATTTATGATATGTACTAACTATTCTTACATTGGTAACCTATGACTATGAGGGTGAGCCCAGTTGCTTGTCTTGGGCCCTGCTAAGTTTCTATGTCGAGAAATGTTATTGGACAAGTTATGTATTATGCTTGAGCTTTAACTCATCTATGTTATTAAGTATTAAACTCTCTCCCCGTTAGCCCCATTTCCCCTTGTTTTTATTTTCTCTTGTTGTTTATTCTGTCTTCCGCAACCAAGGATGTTTGTATGATATGCTAAGAGGCTTGTTTGGGGTTCTTTTGGGTTCCCCATTCACCATGTCACATCTAGGTCCTAGTTTGGGTCCTGACAATTCGTATGCAACCTTACCATTCCCTGTCAAAACTCTATAAGAACCTACAAACCTTAACCCAATTGCCAACCTTAAACACACATAGTCCACTTTGGCACCATAAACCACCATTACGCCCTTAGGAAATAACCTCCACTCTACCATCTTTTACCCAAAACCTCGAACTCTAATAAGGCGAAGTCAAGGCATTGCTTAATCTAGACCTCTTCAACCAAAGAAGATTTGGAACCATCAAGAGTACTACACTACCATGCTCAACTTCCTCCAACCTAACCCCCAATCTAGCCAACCAATGGACCTCTCTAGTCACCTCTTTGCCATAATCATCAAAATATGGTAGGCTACTTAGAGCACTGACCACAACATTAGCCTTACCGGTGAAAATAATGCACACTCATATCATAATCCTTAAGGAGTTCTAACCACCTTTTATTATCCTCAAATCACACCTATCATATTTTCCAAACAACCTCTCATCCCCCAAGACTTGTAACACTACCCCCAAATGATTGACAAGCTCTAAAAATATCAATTCTCCACCACAAGAGGCCACCACAAATAGAAAAAGGTAGGGTCTTAAAGATAGCTTGTGCATAAGCAAACCAAATAACTCCACCAATACTCAAATTCTTACCCCTAGTCTAAAAGGACACCTATCGATATCACCTACCCTCATCCTTATTTGGTGACAAAACCCGAACCACAAATCAATTTTAGAGAAGTGACTAGCCCATTATAGTTGACCAAATAGATGATCCATCCTTAACCATCATATTATAACCTTACGGGTCCTACACTTCTTAGAAGCATGATATGCAAGTAGCTTAACCACCCTAAGACCTCCGACTCATCAAACTAAGTTCAACCAAGACTGCAAGACAAGACTCTATGCAATAAGAACATGGGCAACCCCTAGAACTTTCTAGCAATGATAGACACGCATAACCATTTAGGACACACATGAATCTTACTAACACCAAAAGGAATAATGAAAGGAATAGAGACCTCTGGAACCATCAAAGCATGCACAATAAAATAAAGGAAAACCTCTAACATACTGGTATCATAATCAGACACCTCATCTCCTCCTTGCCTCTGTTGAAGGGCATAGAATCAATTACACTTTTGGAGCACCTCCTTGACAAACATCACCACCTTTACCCTTGTTGCACTTATGAGGACAATCTATTATCTTGTGACCCATCTACCGACAACTATAATAAGCATTGGTTTTCTTCAAGCATGGCCTATCATGATATCTACCATATTTTGGGCACCTAGCATAAGGCACCACACCACTAAGTCCTTTGGGACTTTGGAACTTTCCTTCACAATGGGCCCTCTTGGCCTCCTTACCCCTCCACTTTCTCATCGGTTCCTCCTTCAATTGTTCAGCATAGGTCATTAAGCGGGACAAGTCCATGTCACTTACTAACATAGCGGCATGACATTTTTCATTTACCAAATCGGATACACCCATTACAAACTTATTCATTGTAGACCTTGGATCGACCACCAAGAGGGGAGCATATTTAGAAAGTTCATTGAACTTGAGGGCATACTTCCTCACACTTATCGACCCTTGTTTCACATTCATGAAAGTCCATCATATTGTCCTACCTAAGCTCAAGTGAAAAGAACCGATTAAGAAAGGCAACATTAAACTCCTCCCATAGAACCACATTATTGTTCCCTTTTTCCTTCTTCCTTGATTAAACCATATTTGTGCCACCCCTTTGAGTTGTTAACCCACCAACTCTGCCTTCTCTTCTGATCTAACACCCATGATAGCCAATATTTTGTAAACCTCATCAATGAATTCTTAAGGGTCCTCATCCACTTTAGACCCATGGAACTCAGGTAGGTTCATTCTTATCAAATTCCTTACCCTAGATACTAGATTGGGAGTATGAGGGGCTTGGGCCCCTTGGTTGATTTGGTTGGTCACAACTTGGGCTAGTATGGTAAGAGCATCCTGGAAGTCCTCAAGAGCCGGTTGTTCCTCGGGAGTGTGGGCTCTTCTTCTTCTTGCGCTAGGAATGATCTAAAAATGGCAAAGTAAATTCGTTAAGGGGAAGCCTTACCTAACTTCTATAGCACGACATAAACCATGAAGAAGAGAAACATTTCCTAAAATATCTTGTAGCATCTTTCTCATAGTTGTAGTGCACAACACAACCATGCATAAGACTCTAATAAATGTGATATGTTGGATGCCGAGGACTATTAACAACCTAGTGCTCTGATACTAAGTTTGTCATGACCCAAACTCAGGTCTAGATGTGACACGGCAAATGGAGAACCCGAAGGAACCCCAAACAAGCCTCTCAGCATATTATATACACATCCTTGGTCGTGGAAGCAAGATAGAATAAAAGAGAGATATAAACTAGGGAAATTGAGACTACGAGAAAGAGTCTAATACTTAAATAACATAAATGAGTCAAGCTCAAGCATAATTACATCACTTTTCCAACAACAACTCTAGATATACAACTTAGCGGGGGCCAAGACAAATAACTGTGCTCACCCTCATAGTAAAAAACATACAATAAATGAAAGAGAGTCTTAGTATGACATAAGAGCAAAAGATATCATCCTCAGAGTTGAGGACTCACCACACTTGCTTCAAAGCTAGTACTAGCTACGTGGAGGAGGAGGATGACCAAATGAAGCTCTGGTTCCTACATAATAACATCATGTAGGCATAGAGTATGAATTAGTACATTTGAATGTACTAAATATGAAGGATGCAGTGCAAGAAGAGATATACAATATATGCAAAATGCAATATCATAAGCAATGGAAAGCATAATAACAATATGACATGTAAGAATAATCCTTAAAGTAAAATATCCTTATGTAGAACATATTACATATGTAAGAAGAGACCATTTCATAGACCAATCAAACTAGTACTTGGAATCCAAGGTTTACCACCTCCTTGGAGGGTGATCAAGGTATATACCCCTCAATCGGTAGATGGACATCATGCCCTCCATCATAGTGGTCAAGGTATCAACCCCTTAACTGGTTGATGGAAATCACACCCTCCATCATAGTGATCCAGGTATCAACCTCTTAACATGGTTAATGGATATCTCACCCTCCATCATAGTGGTCAAGGTATAAATCCCTTAACATGGTTAATGAACATCACACCCTCCATAATAGTGGTGAAGGTATCAATCCCTCAATATGGTTGATGGACATCACAACCCCCATTAAAGGGGTCAAGGTAAAGCACCCTTCAACAAGGTAAGGTCAACATGTAACACTATAGATGCTTATCATGAAATCAACACATGAATACCATACTTTCATCATCATAAAGTTAGTTAACTCATATTTCATGCATTAGGCCTTCAACAACTCAAGATACTTAATTCAGATATTTTATCAAACACTTAGTGGGTGTGTAATGCTAGTGTAAAACTATGCAATTCAAGAGTGAAATCATACAAGAAAATTTAATGTAAAATAACCCACCAACACTTGGTAATACCATCATACAATATACATCAAAACCCTTCATCAAATCTCAAGATAGATCAAAGATTCATATCTCAAAACATACTTAAATAGTCACACTTTCATGATTTTCTAACATAGTTCATAGTCAAATTCATAGTAAGTGAGAGTCATAAGTATATCAACTTAGAATCATGCAATTTATGTAAAAAGAAATCTTTGGCACCATGGGGGAAAGGACCCATTGGTTGAAATCCACATATGTTGACTTTGGAGAATTCCTTATTGAAGAATTAAATGGAGACTTGAAGCTTTAGTGAATTTCTTAAGATTCAAAAGGAGATATGGCACTTGAATTTTGAGTAAAATATTTGCCTAAATATTTGAGAGAGTATTGGAGAATGTCTTGTATGATATGAAGGTGAAATATGGCTACNNNTTTGGTGGAGCAACCCGTCTGTATAGGATGGGGAACCAACAAGACCAAGAGACTGCACCTGAGTTGTGATGGGTATGCTTTAAGTTTTTAATTTTGATTGTTATACATGATCGAACTAATAAAACTGGGCACAAAATACACTATGGCGCGCCCCTGGCGTATTGCGCTAATGCACCGGGGGCGCAATTCTTCACTATTTTTCGCTAACTTTGGAATTTTAAATTTTGCTACGATTGCTCTAAAATTTGGGTTAGACCAACTTTCCACTTAAATTTTCCCCCTGAACAAGAATATGAAGTCAAATTTTGATATCACACATGGACTTTGAGATATATGAAAATTACGATTTCGAGCACTTCCGAGGCACATGTTTGGGCACATTTTGGGGCCATTTCACATACATATCTATATAACAAGCATCTTATGTGTTTTATGTCATGAGCATGATTGAGTGGAGTCTAAATAACTGTTCGAGTATGACTTAGAATCTCGATTACATGCATGAATGGTGTTCTTGACTAGTAGAACTGTTGAGTGATTGAGTTTAGTTGATATCTATTTGGGTCTACATCGTTAATGATGTAGATGCAAGTGATAGATGTCTTCAGAAAGCACTCTATTAAAGTACATACCTTGCTTCTAGATTTTAGTGAGCCCTCCTTGCTATCTAGAGGAGCTCTTTTATTTTTTATTCAGTATTTTTTATTTCCTTATTATTGAGGTAGTCATGTCCTATCATGGGACCATCTAGACTGTTTAGACAGGCTTCATAGACTAGATTTGGGATTGTTGAGGTGGATGTTATTTAACTAGTTTCTTTCAGACTAATTTTGATTGTTCCGAGATAGATAGTTGTTCTTTATATATTGATTGTCTATTCTTGAATATTTTCTTCTGCTATCAAGCATGATATGACAATATGACTAGGTGGTTCTCTTGGGGATTAACAATAGTTCATCAAGTGCTAGCCACGCCAAGAGTACCTCCCAGGGTGTGATAAACTTGGTATCAGAGCACAGAGTTCGAGTGTCATAGGGAGTCTATGAAGCTATGTCTAGCAAAGTCTTATTTATGGGTGTGTTTTGCACCACACTTTATAATTAGTATGCTATAAGGCATTACCAATTGTCACACTTCATTTATATTCTAAGTTCATGCAATAACATTTCATTATATAAAACCCTTTTCTAATTTGTACACTACACTTTTGCAGATCATGCATCCTAAGCATACCATGACCTACAGATGTACCGTAGTAGACAATAAGAAGAATCTTGCTTTAGGGGTGCTTACTTGAATGGAGACAAGAGGTTAAGGCTGGCTAGCTAGAGCTACTAAGGTTCCACAGGTACCTACTATTTCACCTGCTCCTATTGCAGAGATTGATTTTAGGGAAGCTATCACTATGCTCACCTAGTTGTTAGCTACCCAGAGTGGTAATTAGCATTTCCAGGCTCCTAATTCTAGCTCCCAAGAGCCAAACGATTCAACTAAGCATAGAGATTTCTTGAGAATGAATCCAACAGCCTTCATAGGATCAAAGGTTGGGGAAGGCCCTTAGAATTTCATTGATGAGATGTGGAACTGAGTTTTAGAGAGTCATGCATGCAACTGAGTTTTAGAGAGTTAAATTTTCCTCCTACTTGCTTAAGGATATGGCGAATGTTTGGTGTAATAAATAGGAATAGGGTCGAGGTGAGGATGCTGAACCTGCTGAGTGGAATAAATTTTAGAATTCCTTCCTCTATGATTTCTTTCCCTAAGAGTTGAGGGTGGTAAAAATTGAAAAGTTTCTGAACTTGAAGCAGGAGGGGTCGACTGTCGAAGATTGTAACCTTAAATTTATCTAGCTATGCAGGTATGTCCCAAAGATGATCTAAGATATGAGAGCCAGGATGAGAAAGTCATATCTGGACTGCGCAAGCATGAGAAGAAATAGTCCAAGGTGATATTACTGATCCCAAACATGGACATCGCTAGGCTAATGGTCTATACATAACAACCTGAGAAGGATAAGAAGAGGGATAGAGAGTAGCATCTAAGCAAGAAGGCCAATTCAGTAGGGCCTGAGCCTAGTCAACCTAGGAAAAATAAGAAAGACAAGTCCTACACCCAAAAGAGATCTAGTAGTTATGCACCATCCTCAGCTAGTGCACTAGCTTTGAGTAATAAGTATGATCAGAAGTCCCAAGGTCAGGAGAACTCCATAGCATAGGGTCTGCAGTACCAGGCTGGTTTGACCCTTATTAAAAGGGATGCCACCTTGTGGAAAGTGTGGCAGGATACATTTTACAGAGTGCAAAGATAGAGGGAATGATTATTATATAAGTGTGGCTAAATGGATCAGTTCCACAAAGAATATCCAATGCAGAGTAATAAAGCCCAGTTTTGTACTTTGGTACGACCAGCCAAAAGAGATTAGAGAGGTGCTGCACTAGCGACTGTTGGTGGAGCAACCCGTCTGTATAGGATGGGGAACCAACAAGACCAAGAGACTGCACCTGAGTTGTGATGGGTATGCTTTAAGTTTTTAATTTTGATTGTTATACATTGCTTGGTCTGGATGTAACTGTTGTTTGTGACACCATATTTGGCTGGTAGATTTGAGATTCTTCTCGAATGCCTTTTTGAATCCTTTTCCATTTCCACTCATATTGGTGAGTCGATTCTAGTCGAGAGGGTTTATAGAGATTGCATAATGTCCATCCATCACAGGAATATTTTTGCCAATTTGAAAGTGTAGGAGATTATTGATTTTGATGTGTTCTCTAGCATGTATTAGCTTCTTGTCTGCTATGCCTCTATTGATTGTAGGACCAGAACTTCTAAATTTCGATTTTCAAATGAACCAATCCTAGAGTGAAGGGTAACACTGTTGTTAAAAATGGTAAGTTTATTTCTTACCTTAACGTGAGAAGGCTAATATTAAAGGGATGTGTCTATCAGCTCGTGCAAGTTAAATCTAACAGAGTCGAGCCTCTTATCCTGGAGTCTGTTCCTATTGTGAATGTGTATCCTGAAGTGTTTCTAGAGGATCTACCTAGAGTCCCTCCTGATAGGGAGATTGACTTTGGAATTGATATTTTTCTTGGCACTCAACCTATCTCTATTCTGTCATATAAAATGGCCCCTGCTAAGTTGAAAGAGCAGTTGAAAGATTTTCTAGAGAAGGAAATTATTAGGTCGAATATTTCTCCTTGTGGTGCTCCTATTCTATTAATAAGGAAGAAGGATGATTCCCTTAGGATGTGTATTGACTATCACAAGCTAAATAAAGTAATAATGATTAACAATTATCCTCTCCCAATGATAGATAACATGTTGAACAACTTTAGAGTGCTACTTAAAAGGAGAAAGGGAGAAAATGTTACATCCCAAAGATGGCTTTTTGAACCCGATATGGTTACTACGTGTTTTTGGTGATGTCTTTTGGGTTAAAAAATGAACTTGCAACTTTCATAGAGTTGATGAATAGAGTAATTAGGCCATACCTTGATATTTTTGTAATTGTATTTATTGATGATATTCTAGTGTGTTCAAGGGATGTGGAAAAGCATGCTAATTATCTTAGAATCACTTTGCAGACACTAAAGAATAATGAGTTATATGCATAACTTTTGAATTGTAAATTTGGCTCAACTCTGTGGATTTCCTTGTTCATATTGTCTTGGGCGATAGTATTTTAGTAGACACCCAAAAGATTTAGGTAGTTAAGAATTGGCCTAGACTAAGCTCTCTGACTGACAAACGAAGCTTCATTGGTTTGGCAAGTTACTACCATAGATTTATTTATGGCTACTTTTCAATATCCACACTATTGACAACGCTAACTCAAAAAAGGGTCAAGTTTCGATGGTTCGATGAGTATGATAGGAGATTTCAAGAGTTGATAACAAGGTTGACAACTGGCTCAGTATTGACTTTGCTCAAAGGAACTAATGGATTCATCATTTACTGTGATGCCTCGATAATAGGATTAGGATGTATATTAATGCAGAAAGCTAAAGTTGTTGCTTATGCTTCTAGGCAACTCAAGGTACATGAGAAAAATTATCCCACACATGACTTAGAATTGATAGCAGTGGTGTTTTTCCTCAAGCTATAGTGCCAATATTTATATAGAGCACATGTTGATATATATATTTACATGCCATAAAATCTTGCAATATGTATTTAGCCAAAAAATGCTTAATTTGTGGTAGTGGAGATAACTTGAGTTACTTAAATACTATGGGATAAGCATCCTTTACCACCCAGGTAAAGCTAATGTGGTTGTTGATACTTTTAGTAGGTTGTCTGTGGGGAGCAACAGTCATGTGGAAGAATAAAAGAAAGAGTTTGCTAAAGTTGTTCACAGATTGGCACGATTGGGAGTTCAATTAGATGAATGTAATGAAAGTGGATTTGTTATGCATAATGGATCTACATTATCTCTAATAGTAGAGGTGAACAAGAAGTAAGAACAAGACCTTACCTTACTTTAATTGAAGGCAGATATACATAAGTAGATGTTGATGGCCTTCGCCAAAGGGGGAGATAGAGTATTAACATACTAAGGCAGATTGTGTATTCCAGATGTTGATCTTATTCGAGAAAGGGTCATAGTAAAAGCTCATAAATCTTGATATTCTATCCATTCGGGCTCAACTAAGATAAACCATGACTTGAGAGAAGTCTATTAGTACAGTGGGATGAAATGAGATATTGACAGGTTCCAAGTGCCTGAATTGCAAACAAGTTAAAATTAAGCATTAAAGACCACGTGTAGTAGCTCAGAACATTAAGATCCTAGAATGGAAGTGGGCGATGATTAATATGGACTTCATCATGGGCTTACTAAGGTCCTATAGAAAACATGATTCGATATGGGTAATAGTTGATAGGATGACAAAATCTGCACATTTCCTAGTAGTAAAGACAACTGATATAGCAGAGGGTTATGCCCAATTATATATAAGAGAGATTGTTAGATTACATGGAGTTCTATTGTCCATCATCTCAGATAGAGGAGCTCAATTCACTGTTCAGTTTTAGATATCCTTCCAAAAAAGCTTGGGTTAGAAGGTGAACCTTAGCATTGCTTTTTACCCTCAGACTAATGGCCTGCCAAAGCACACTATTCATACTTTGGTGCATATTTTGAGGGCCTATGGCATCTACTTCAAAGGTAATTAGGATGACCATTTTCATCTGATTGAGTTTGCCTAAAATAACAGTTTCTATTCGAGTATTCAGATGGCTCCTTATGTGGCATTTTATAGGAGGAGATGTAGATTACCGATTGGCTGGTTTGAAGTGGGTGAGGCAAAGTTGATTAGGCTAAACTTGGTTCATTTAGCTATGGAGAAGGTGAAAATCAATGAGAGAGACTGATGTCTACATAGAGTCGATAGATATGCTACACTGATATTAGGAGAAGAGACTTAGAGTTTGGGGTTGATGATTGGGTATATTTGAAATTGTCTCCTATGAAGGGTGTGAAACTATTTAGGAGGATGTAGAAGTTGATTCTAAGGTATATTAGTCTTTACCAGATTGTAAAGAGGGTGGGCAATGTAGTTTATGAGTTGGACCTATCACTAAAGTTACGGGCCATTATCTATTCTTCCACGTTTCTATACTTAAGAAGCATTTGGGAGATCCGCAGTTAGCTGTGCATGTTGAGAGTATTGGAATGAAGGAGAGCTTGAGCTATAGGGAGATTTCCTATTCAAATGCTTGATCACCAAGTTTGCAAGTTAAGGACAAAAGTGATTGCATCTCTCAAGGTGTTATGGAGATATTAATTTGTTGAAGAGCTACTTTGGAAGCTGAAGAGGATATGAATGCAAAGTACCCCCATTTATTCATGCCTAATGATGATGAAAGAGTTAATGGTAATGATTTATTCCTATTCCATGATTTCTTTTCTGTTCCCAATTTGAACGATGATAAAGTCCTAGAGTTTGATAGATGATTGGTTTGATTTGTTGACTTTTTACTCGCTTAACTGCTTAATTTATTGATTGCATGAGTGATTTGTGAATTTGTTTGATTATTAGAGTCCATGATAGATTCATGCCATGACTAGGTCCCTAAATCTCTCTTCATTTAAGGAGGAATAATTCCATGTGTGAGATAATGTAACACCCCATAATTCATACCACTTAGTCTATTGTAAATGCCCAGGAGTAGTTGAGAAAATACTGAGAAAAATCACCAGAAGAGACCACGAAGAGGCATCTACAACCCATAGAGTGAGCTATGGCCCGTAGATGGGACCTCGTAGTTGCCCATGTAACTTAGGGAATTTTTCTAAATCCAAGGTTCATATAGGAGGCCTTCTGTGGACTGTACTTTCCATGACCAGTGGAATTTTTTTACTAGACTAGAGCTCAGAAACCAAATTTTCTGAATCTTGGACCATGACTAACTGGATGGCTCGTGGTTCATCTTACGACCCATAGAAAGGAGGTTTCATAGATCCAGGTTCAATTTCTAGTAACTCAATTTTTGGACACCTTCATTTATGAGAGGCCACTTATGATCCACAATAGAATTATGACCCATAGAAGGGGTCTCATCATTCCATTCAACAGTTTTTAAAGAGGTATTTTTGTCTTTTCCTATCCTTTTCAATTTAAACCCACAACATTTTCGACTTGTTTTTGACCTCATATCAGTACTTTAAGGGTATTACTCCTTATTAAACACATAGAATTTTGGATAATATCGAGGAAAGGGAGAAATGCTAGGGTTCCAAGGACGTAATTGGAGATTGTCTGAGAATTAACCATTCTTTAAAATTCTAGGTATGTAAGGCTACTTCAAAATCCTCTAATTGGAAGATCTCCATAGAACCCTCAAGCCCAATATAAAGTGACCTTCGAGCCTTCAATACAAACTTATTGTGTGGTTTATGGTCATTATAGATGTCACAACCTAAGCCTAGGGTGTAGACATGACACACTGAATGGGAAACCCGAAGGCAACCAAAATAAGCCTCTTAGCATATCGTTTGTTCATCCTTGGTTGTAGAATAAAACAAAAATTTAACAAATAATTATAGGGCAATAGGGGCTTATGACTCATGCTACGGGGATAGATAGGGTAAAAGAATTTGCATGAATTGTATAATAAGCAAGTACTAAGAAGAGGGTAAGTAGGACTTATGCTATGGGGAAATAGGGACTTAGGACTTTCATCACTTTCTATCACTATACATTGAGTCAAATAGTGTCACATAAGGGATAGGGTCTAAGAGATAAGTCTGAATAAACTCTCAACATCACGACGTATGTACATAGCGTAGTATCCAATAATACCTCTAAACATAAATAGGACGGGGCCTAAGATATGTCCAACATTCACCCTCAAACTATAAAGTATAGTGAAATAAGTTCTCAACATAAGCAAAGTAGGATATTATCCCTGAACTGGAGGACTCACCACAAGCAAAAACCTTTTATATTCCAAAATGCTAGCCACATAGAGGATATCAAGGAGTGCCGATCCCTAGATGGTTAAATTATGTAGGAAAAAATTATACATTAGTACTTTAAACGTACTAGCATGTGGGCATGTAATGCACAAAACATGAGACTTTCAAATAAACCCAATTACGAACCTTAAATTCAAGATCCCTCCTTCTCATATCGGAATATGACTTTTGTCTACCTTGGGCTATTTTCAATCTCTCCTATACCAACCTCACCTTCTCCATGGCCTCCATGACTAACTCTGGACCAAACAAAGACATCTCTCACACCTCAAACCATCTAACTGGGGATCTACAACGTCTACCATAGAGAGCTTCAAAAGGAGCCATTCCAATACTTGAATGATAACTATTATTGTAAGTAAATTCAATAAGTGGAAGATGTTCATCCCAACTACCCTTAAATTTCAAAACATAATCTCTAAGCATATCCTTAAGAGTTTAATACTCCTCTCGACTTGGCCATCCGTTTGCGGGTGAAAGGCCATAAGAAGCTTAACCTTGGTAACAAGACCTCTTTGGAAGGACTTCCAAATATGAGAAGTGAATTGAGCACCACGATCCGAAATGATAGATAAGGGCACCACATTCAATCTAACCAACTCATGAATGTATAACTTAGCATAATCTTTGGCAATATAAGTAGTCTTGACCTATAAGAAGTGAGCTGACTTTGTCATTCTATCCGCAACAACCCAAATAGAATCAAAATGCTTCCTAGTCTTATGCGACCCAACCACAAAATCCATGTTGATTTTTTCCCACTTACAAGTAGGAATCTCTATATCTTGAGCTAGGCCACCCGGCCTTTGATTTTTTGCATTCACTTATTGGCAATTATGACATCCAGATATGAACTTGGAAATATCTTTCTTCATACCACCCCACCAATACAACTCCCTCAAATCTCTATACATCTCTGTAGAACTTGGGTGAATGGAATAGGATGAATTATGGGCCTCCTTCAATATCAATTCTTTCAAGTCACCTACATTTGGTACACATAATCTACCTTAGTACCTAAGGGCACCATCTCCTCCTTGAGAGAAAACCTCCACTTTACCATCTCTCATGAAGGCCTTCAACTCTAGCAAGTGGGATTAAGATCTTATTTTGCCTTTACCTCCTCAATCAAGGAAGACTTAGAACCATCAATAACCTCTACACCACCATTATCAACTTTCTCTAACCTAATCCTCAATCTAGCCAACCGATGAACATCTCTAGCCACCTCCTTGCCACAATTATCAACATGAGCTAGACTACCCACAGACACCCTACTTAGAGCATCGACCACCACATTAGTTTTGTCGGGGTGATAATGCCCACTCATATCATAATCTTTAAGGAGCTCTAGCCACCTCCTTTATCTCAAATTAAGATCTTTTTGGGTGATCACATATTGTAGACTCTTGTGATCGATGAATACATCAACATGAACCCTATATATGTAGTGATGCAAAATTTGCAAAGAAAATACCACGACTGCCATTTCAAGATCATGGGTGGGATAGTTCTTTTCATGCACCTTAAGTTGTCTAAGGGCATATGGTATCACCTTACCACTTTGAATCAAAACACACCCCAAACCAATTCTTGAGGCATCATAATATACAACAAATCTTTCCAACCCTTCCGGTAGTGACAAGATAGGAGTAGAGGCAAGCTTATCTTTCAAAGTTTGGAAACTCTTCTCATATTCATCAGTCCATATGAATTTTGCCTTCTTTTGTGTCAACTTAGTCACAAAAGAAGCAATAGAAGAGAAGCCATTCACAAATCTCCAGTAATAACCCACCAAACCCAAGAAACTTCTAATGTTCGATAGAGTGAAAGGTCTAGGCCAATTTATAATCACCTCTGTCTTCTTAGGATCCATCTTAATGCGATCAGCCAACACCATATGCCCTAGAAAAGCAATCGTTTTCAACTAAAACTTACATTTTTCATATTTAGCATACAACCCCTCCTCCCTTAATGTTTGAAGCCTTGAGTTGGGGATCAAATTCTTGCAAGAAACTTGCACTATTCTTTATTGTAGGTATGTGAGGCTAACCCAAAACATGGTATTATTCTCCCATGTGCCCCCCCTTTGATTGTAGTAAGTTGATAGCTGATGGTGATGGATTCTGTCTACGAAATTCTTGAATGTTTTACTGAAAACTATTTTTATATTACATATATTTTCTTGAATTGATGATCTTCACAACTTGAATTATTTATTTAAATGGTTTATTTAAATTATTGTATAAATATTACTTGATTACTTTGTTAAAGATTACAAGAATGAACTTAGGAGTTGAGGTTTGGATCCTTGATGATATAAATGTGCTTGTTGTTGTGGTTATGGTCCTAAATTGAGTGTGTGGATGATGATGTTGATGAGATTGATATCCTTAGACACTTAAAGAGGTTGGATTTAATTTTAAAAGAATGTTCTTAATTCCTTGAGTTGATAGATAATGAGATAAGTCAATGTTACTTCTCCAAAATAGACTAGATGATGAGAAATCTTAATGTTTGATGTTTATGAGCATGTTGAGTCCTTAGAGGAGTATTGAGCTATAGAAATGAGTAAGAGTGAATCTCACTCGTACTCATTAACTATGTGGCTAGCATAGGAGAGGCTTGGACCGTGAAAATTAATGTTTCCATAGACCCAAAAGAGGATATGATAGAACTATGGATCCATCGATAGAAACGTCCTTTTCCATGGCAAGGTACTATCACGACCCAAGCCTAGGGCCTAGATGTGACATGATGAATGGGAACCAAAAGGGTCCACAAACAACCCTCTTAGTATATCATACAAACATCTTTGGTTGCGAAAGTAAAGTATATCAACAAGAGACATATAATTAAGGATAAAGGGACTAAGGGAAGACTTTAATAGCATAAGTCATACAAGAGTCAAAGATAAAACATATTTACATCATTTGTCCAACAACACATCTAACATAGATTGGGAGGGGAACAAGACACTTTTCGGGCTCACCCTCATTGTGTTAAAGTTCAACGTAAAGAGATAACAAAAGTAAGAGAACAAAGCTAGTGTCCCTGAACTTCAGGACTCACCAAAAGCTTATCGTTGAGATGTCAAAACTAGTCATGAGGAGGATAATCGTGAGGAGCGCCTGTTCCTACATGGGAACATCATGTAGGCATAGAGTATGTGTTAGTATATTTTAATGTACTAAGTATGTAGGATGCAATGCAACAAGAGATAGACAACATAGTCAAAATGCA
>DF362429.1:0-12478 GCA_000787875.1 Solanum virginianum | reverse complement strand
CGGTAAACACATCAACATGCACTCCATAAAAATTATTACACCAAATTTTCAAAGAAAAAATGACGGCGGCCAATTCAAGTTTTTGAGTAGGATAATTCTTTTCATATACTTTGACTTGTCTAGAGGCATAGGCTAGCACCTTATCATTTTGCATCAAAACATAACCCAAAATAAATCGGGAGACATCATAATACACAACACACCCTTCCAACCCTTCCAGTATAGACAAAATAGGAGCGAACACAAGCTTATCCGTCAAAGTTTGGAAATACTTTTCACACTCATCGGTCCACACAAACTTAGCCTTCTTTTGAGTCAACTTAGTCATGGGAGAAGCAATAGAAGAGAACCTTTTTACAATTGTCCGATAGTAACCTGCTAAGCTCAAGAAGCTCCTAATATCCAATGGGGTCAATAGTTTAGGCCAATTTCTAATTACATTCATCTTTTTAGGATCCACCTTAATACCATCCCCCGACACCACATGACCTAGAAAGGCAACCTCTTTCAACCAAAATTCACATTTTTCATACTTGGCATACAACTTCTTTTCCCTCAACCTTTGTAGTACTACCTCAAATGAGCCACATACTCCTTCTCACTATGAGAATAGATCAAAATATTGTCAATCAAAACCACCACAAAAAAATCAAGGTAGGGTTTAAAGACCCTATTGATAAAATCCATGAAGATAGCCAGTGCATTGGTAAACCCAAAAGACATCACAACAAACACATAATGCCCATACCTAGTCCAGAAGGCCATCTTCAGAATATCACACTTCCTCACCTTCACTTGATGATACCTAAACCAAAGATCAATCTTAGAGAAGTTACTAGCCCCTTGAAGTTGGTCAAACAAATTATCAATCCTTGTTAGAGGATACTTATTCTTTAGGCTTACCTTATTAAGTTGCCAGTAGTCAATCCACATTCTAAGAGACCAATCTTTCTTCTTCACAAACAACACTAGTATGTCCCAAGATGATTGTCTCAGCCTTATAAAACCGTTCTCTAATAAATCCCTTAATTGCTCCTTCAACTCCTTTAACTCCCCGTGGCAATATGGTAAGGGAGAATAGAAATGGGTTGAGTATCGGAGAGGAGCTCTATACAAAAATTTATATCCCATTGGGGAGGAACACTAGGAAGGTCACTAGGAAAGACATCAAGGAACTCATTTACAACCGTTACTGACTCTGTAGGAAGGACTTTGGACTCCACATCCCTAACCGTCACAAGATGATAAAGATACCCTTTAGAGATCAACTTTTGGGCTTTAATGCATGAAATAAACCTATCCTTGAGCATCACATCATGACTCTCCCACTCAAGGACAAGTGCATTTGGGAATTTTAATTTGACCCTATAGGTTCTACAATTAATAGAGGCATAATATACATGAAGTTAATCCATCCGAAGAATAACATCAATATCAACCATATCCAACTCAATAAGATCACAAGGCAATATTTTATGAAAGATACAAATGGGACAAATTCTATAGTCCTTTCTTGCAACAATAGATGCAGCAATAGAAGTAGACACCTCATAAGACTCACATAACAATTCGGGTTCAACATAAATCTTTTTGGCAATAAAAGGAGTGACAAAAGGAAGAGTGGCACCCAGGTATATTAATGCATACATATATTAACATACCGGTGACGATATCAGGAACCTCATCAACCCCTTGCCTCCCATGAAGAGCATAAAACTGATTATTCCTCGGGGCACTACCTTGTTGGCCAACTCTCCTCGAAGGAATAATATTTGCACCCCGACCTAGTAGACAAACATCCTTACCCTTGTTGCAATTACGAGGGCAATCTATCACCTTATGTCCCACTTCCCCACAACCATAACAAGCATTGGTATTCCTCAAGCATAGGCCACTATAACCCCTATGACACCTTTGACACACATCATTAGGACCCACACCACCACCACATTGTGACCTTGGGATGTCATTGACAAACCTCCTATTAGAAGCATGAAAAGACCCTTGGCCTTGATGTAATCGGTCACCTTGGCAACTTTGGAACATTCCCTCAAAATGGGTCCTCTTGACCTCATTACCTCTTCTCTTCTGCAGCATTTCCTCCTCTATTTATTTGGTATAAGTCATCAAGTGGGATAAATCCATGTCACTAATCAACATAGCGAACCGACACTCCTCACTCACTAAGTTGGATACACCCATCATGAACTTGTTCATTCTAGACCTTAGATTGGCAACTAAGTATGGAGCATATTTTGAGAGTTGTTTCAACTTGAGGACATACTCCCTCAAACTCATAGATTCTTGTTTTAAATTCATGAACTCTACTATTTTTGCCTCCCTAAGCTCAAGAGGGAAGAATCGGTTAACAAAAGGCACCTTAAACTCCTTCCATAGAACCATATTATTGTGGCCTTTCTCCTCCTTTTATTGAGTAAACCATATTTGTGCCACCCCCTTGAGTTGGTAAGTCGCCAACTCTGCCTTCTCTTCCAATCTAACACCCATAGTAGCCAATACTTTGTAAACCTACCATTTTTGCCTCCCTAAGCTCAAGAGGAAAGAATCGGTTAACAAAAGGCACCTTAAACTCCTTCCATAGAACCACATTATTGTGGCCCTTCTCCTCCTTTCATTGAGTAAACCATATTTGTGCCATCCCCTTGAGTTGGTAAGTCGCCAACTCCGCCTTCTCTTCCAATCTAACACCTATAGTAGCCAATACTTTGTAAACCTCATCAATGAATTCTTTAGGGTCCCTATACACTTTAAACCCATAGAGATCTAGTGGGTTCATCCTCATAAAGTCTATCACCCAAGATCCTCGGATAGGATCATAAGGGGTTTGGTTCCCTTGATTGACTTTATTAGCCATAACTTGAGCTAGCATAGTGAGAGCATCCTAGAGCTTACCATGAGCTGGTTGTTCTTGGGGAGTGCGGGATCTTCTTCCTCTAATGTTATGCATAATCTAAAAATGGCAAAGAACATTTTTAAGAGGGGAAATCTTACCTAACTTCTATTGCACGACATAGACCATGAAGAAGGGAAACATTTCCTCAAACATCTCATAGCCTCTTACTCATAGTTGTGGTGCACAACACAATCATGAATAAGACTCTAATCAACGTGGTGTGTTAGATGTTGAGGACCATTAACAACCTAGTGCTCTGATTCCAAGTTTGTCATGACCCAAGCCTAGGGCCTAGACGTGACACGATGAATGGGAAACCCAAAGGAACCCTAAACTAGCCTCTTAACCAATAATTACACATCCTTGGTCACGAAAACATTTGAAAATCAACAAGAGATAGTAAAAAGGGAATATGGGACTAAGGGACATCCTTCATATCATAGAAACATAGTAAGCTCAAAAGACCATAGCATCAATACATCATAAGGTTCCAACAACACCTCTATTACATAGATAGTAGCGGGGGACCAAGAAAAGAAACCGCAATCACCCCTTTTAGTCGTAAGCATACATCAAAGAAAAAGAGTCTTAATAAATAGCATAGGATCAAAGACATTGTTCCCAGAATGGAGGGCTCACCAAACTTTCTTTAAGTAGTAGTACTAGCCATGAGGAAGAGGAGGATCAAGCAGGGCTCAAAATAATATAACATAGTAAATAATTAATCAATAAGTCCTTCGAATTTGGCATCTAGCTTCTAAAAAGAGCCACTATATTATTAGGGTTGACCACGTACACTTGTGTATGTATGTTTGAATGTACTAAGTATATATGATGCAATTCAACAAGAGATATGCGACATAATCGAAATGCATAAACATAGGTAATGAATACGCATGTAGAAATATAGCATGTATGGATGATGCTTAGAGTAAATAATGCATACATAGAACATAATATGTGTGTAAGAAGTGACCTTCAATATAGAATATCAAAGGCCTACGACCTCCTTTGAAAGTTGATTGAGGTATAAATCCCTCAACATAGTTATTGAGGTACATATCCTCTAATTATGGTGGCACGAGCCTACTACCTCTCGAGCAAGGCAATCGAGGTAAAAAACCCTCAATATGGTTATTGAGGTACATATCCCCCAACATGATAGCACGAGCCTCCTACCTCCCGAGCGAGGCAATCAAGGTACAAACCCCTCGATGTGGTTACCCGGGTTTACAACCCCCCAAGCGAGGATTGGTCAATTCACAACACTATAGAGGAAACTAAAACATATATACATTCCTTTTATCATAATAAAGTCATCAAATCATCAGTCATACTTTAGACCTTTAACAACTCAAGAATCCATAACCAGATATTTTATCAAATATTTGGCGGATGTGTAATGCTAGTGTAAAATCATATAATTGAAGAGTGAAATCATGCAAGAAAATCAAATATAAAACCACCCACCAATACTTGGTAATACCCTTATGTATGATACATCAAGACTCTTTATCAAATACCACAATGGACCACAGATTCATAGATTAAAACATGCTTAAACAGTCACAATTTCATGAAACCCCAACATAGTTCATAGTAAAATTCATAATAAGTAAGACCCATAAGTAAATCAACTTAAAATCATGCAATTTATGTAAAAGGGAAGCTTGAGAGTCATGGGTGAAAGAAATCCATGAATGAAACCCACATAACTTGACTTTGGATATTTTCATGATGAAGATTAGAATGGAGACTTGAAGCATGAGTGAAATCCTTAAGATCCGAAATGAGTTTTAGGACATACATTTTGAGTGATAAATTTTTCTAGGTGTTTTAGAGAGTATTGGGGAATGTCTTGTATGATATGATATTGAAATGTGGCTATGTATAAGTATTTTCACGTATGAGAAGGCCTAGACCAAAGACCCAAAAGTCTTGGACGAAGATAGAAAAACAGGACAAACTTACATTGTGGTGTGCCCTGGCCGTGCACAGCTCTCTGGAAATCGCAACTTCAAAATATTATTTTTTGATATCGTGGCTCTAAAATCAGGGTTAGATCCATCTCCCACTCAATTTTCCCCTTAATCAAGAATATGACATTCAATTTTCGAAATCACGCACAGAATTTGAGATATATCAAAATTATGATTCCGGGCACTTCCGAGGCATATTTTTGGGCACTTTTTAGGGTCATTTCAGAGAGATGCTGGAATGAAAATAACACAGTAATATAGGGAGCTTGTTTAACTAGGAAACTAGACTGATTCATGTAAGGGAGGCCAGTGACAATTACCCTTACACTTTGATTGGTTCAAGTAACAGAAAATAACTTTAAAGCATCCTTATTGATTTTGTCTATCCCCACTCAACGATATAGTTAGGCAATCAATAAAGGTAGGCTAGCAGAGGTGTCCAACCCTATTTAGGTAATTTTAACCATGAGAATCAACAACTAGATAATCAAATAAATTAATAAAATTGATGCTAAACATGATTTTTATCTAAACCATAATCTTAGATTGATTTATTTATTGATTGTTTAAAGATATTTCTCATCTTGGTTAATTGTTCTCTTCATAAATAAATATTAGAAATAATATAACATAGTAAATAATTAATCAATAAGTCCTTCGAATTTGGCATCTAGCTTCTAAAAAGAGCCACTATATTATTAGGGTTGACCACGTACACTTGTGTATGCTATGGAAGCAACACACACACAAATATATATATATATATATATATATATATATATATATGTCTATTTGTGTGTGTGCATGCACACACGCGTGTAATTATGACTGAGTGTATGCTATAGAAGCAACACACACACAAATATATATATATATATATATATATATATATATATGTCTATTTGTGTGTGTGCATGCACACACGCGTGTAATTATGACTGAGTAACACTGATGAAATAGGGATGAGAAATAGGGGATAGGCCACACAGGCCATGACATGTTACAATACTTATATTGGAACAAGAATGCGTGATCTTCTTGCTCTTCTTCCGTCTTCTTAGTATGAAGCTTTCACTAGAATTTCCTACTCTAAGGTTAGTGACCTGCCACAATTAAACTATTAGTTAATAGAACCTAGAATAGGCTCAAGGCAGACATCTTCTTTCTTCTATCAGTTTGAATAGCAAAGTTTCTGTTGCAACTGTTGATATTAATTTATGAAGAACCATATATGTATATTGTTGCGCTGGGACTTTTCTGAGAGCAAGTGTGTAGTTCAGCGGTATGTGGTGGTATGTGAGGAGTATTTTGTTCTTTATGTTTTACTTGTGTTAATAACTTCTTGATGAGTGCCTATTGTTTTGGTACCTACCCTTGATTCTACACAGGTGTGTAGGTGGTGAGCCCGTTCCACTTGAGTTAGCTTCCTTCTACATGGATAGAGCTTTTGGATATCCAATAAGGAGCAATTTGTATTTTTTTGAAAAATCTCGGAGTCCTTTTAGTATATCTTATGTTCTATTTGATGACTGAGACTTGTATTTTCTCTCTATTATATTCTAAATTAGAGGGTTGTACATGTAACACTAGTCTTGGGATAGTTTATACAGATGATATTTGAGTGTTTAGCCTATCTTTATCTTTTCCACTTAATAATTCAAATGTAGAAATGTAGTATGTAGATCCATATGAATAGTTGGATCCAAGATCAAATAACACATACACAGATCGATGAAAAGTGGGAGAATACTTGTGATAACTATATCTAAAGCCTTCGCCTCCAGACTACTTGGAATAGCATAACAATGGGAACCATGACCTTCACTCAACTGTACTATTGCCTCTGCTACCATATTGAACTACCATGCCCCAAGTCTATATGACTAAATTTCTAGGTCGAGGTGCTAAATCTCTGACTTGGGTTAATGAATAAGTACGATATGAGTCAGAATGAGTGTCAAAAGGCACTACAATGATCGTATGGACAAAATCTCCACAACTATATTAGATTTCAAAATGGACTACTATTATAAAGAATCAAACGGAAAACTATAACCACCCTATCCGACTGGCCTCTAAACACTAGATGAACTGTAACCACCTTGAGAAGTCGATAAGGATGCATGCACTGGACCCCGATGCTAGGAAGAACTATTTGCTCATTGAAACCCTCTACCTCTTGATGAGGTACCCATATAGTGACTAGTAGCTTGAGCCCTCTTGATGTCCCCAAACTACTCACAAACCATAAACTGTACCACATTGGTGGTACTCACGATAGACTGGAAGGAGGCTCTCTGAATATCTAATCTAAAGACATAAGATCGAATAGATAAAATAAAACCCGTCATAAATATGTATACTTCTCCACCTCAGTGGGGATAAAGGATAGGTCATGATGAGATAACTGATAAAACATGCCTCGTACTTAGTAATAAATATGCTACCTAGCGTGAAGCTCTCAAACCTCATTCAACTCTCCTTTAGAATATACCATGGCATATAATGGTACTAGAATGAACCTAAGGACACATCCTACTCTACCATAGGGGATCCAACTTGTCTAGCTCTTATACATATGCTCACCAATCTCTAATAGTTTCTTTAAGTTGACAAGAAATGAACCTCTAGGATTATCTAGGCCCATAGTTTCAAATATCTCATTGCATAGTGTTAAGAACACATAATCATCCTTACCTGTACCATCCTGGAATCGGGGTGGTTTCATCTTCCTATGCCTCTTATAACTCTGCTGGTTATTAGTAGCACGAGCTAGCTGAGGAGAAATCTTTATCGATACTTAAACCAATGGTGGCTAGCCTACCTGACCATGAATAGTAGGACCCTAAACTAGATATTTTGTCTATCTGCTAGGGTCTGTGAACCTCCGTGGGTATTTGTGGCACTACCAGACTTTACCTCGACATGAAGCACATTGAAAACCCTCAAATAAATACCCTAAAGTAATGGTACAATTGCATACTCAAGAGGAATATGATCTCCTCTAACCTCAGGCTCAAGGTCAAGGGAAATAGCCCTCTCATAATATTGGATTGCTTCTCTTCAGGCTGGGCCCCAACCCCTACCTCGACCTCTAACTCTACATTTAGCTTAGTTCTACAAAATAATCTCAGGTGTTATCTCCCATTTTCCATTAGAAGATGATGATCTAGTACTAGCCATCTGCTAAAATAACATGTGACACTCAACACTAATACAGAATTCATGCATGACTAAATTCGAAGAAGTAACATATGATTTTTCTAACAGTCTCCATAACCTCAGGATAAGCAACGAACGTATCCTTGTCAATCCTTGAGAATCTATTCAATTGGGCTTGCACAAATGTGAGACCTATGAACATAGGGCTCTAATAAAAAATTATCATAGCCCAAAAACAAGTATAATGAAACTTGACTTTAACCTACTAAGCCAAGTGAGCCTAAACAGGAAAATAACAAAATAAAGGGAAAGACAAAGTGATAAATACATTCTAAATAGGAATGGATAAGCATAAGGAATAAAGATCATAGTAGAAAACCATTCATGAATTGGTGTCACATGTACAAACCTCTATTACAATAGAATAAGAAAGAAAGTACTACAAGTCTTAATTATCTTTGTTTCTCAAATAGAACAAAAGGAATAAAGAAGTCTAGTAGTCGTGAGAGTAGGCTATAGGACATAAGAAACTGCCACTCAATCTCTCTTCAACATGGTGCATAAATAGAGTGAAATATCTAGTGGACCTGGCGTCACAATCTACACACATGTGTAGAAGAAAGGGTGTGTACCAACAAGTACCCAACAAAAGGATCGAAACACATGCATAAGTTAATGAAAATTAGTACTCCATCCAATCCAACCACAATCCTCCAATACTACAACCCTGCACGTGGGAAGGAAATCGTATATACAATAAATATACATACGTTTACATTCTAAGTACACAACATCTTAACTGATTAATCTAAATAGTTTACAAGAATAAAGTCAGCCATCAAATTATACTTAGCATAGATTATTACATTTAAAACAAATAATAAGATGAAATAGGATGGCATGATATGCAAGTAAATACAGTACAATGTTAAATAATCGAGATGCATGTTTGTCCTATGATACATATCTGCTGATATAATTAGACCAGAGTCCATGATGATCTTATACGGACCACATATCTGCTGGAACCATTTTTTTCTACATTTATCTTTCATATCTTGTTGGAACCGTTTCCCTTCCATTTTTTATTTTTTTCCTTACTTTTTCACTTTGCAAAAACAATTTCCCTTTGGCATTTTAATCATGTAAAGCCAGAACCAATTTCCTTTAGCTTTTAACCAATAGTGAAACTCAAGAAATATATCATAACATCATAATAGTCATTTTCGTATAAGTATGAGAATATGCAAGGAGTCCACAAAAGTCATATATTTAATTGTCAAGCAATCAACCACAATGTTCTTTCCACAATTAAATCATCATCAAGAGTATCACATGGTAGCTGCATCATATTATTTCTCAAGCTCTCAAAATCACTTCATGTCACAACTTGATTTTGGTGGTGATGACACTTGTTTTTATTAAACCGAGACAAGTCAACCTAGATAGATTGGAACAAGATAATACAAAATAATGTGAAAGTTAAATTAAGATAACAATACAAATAATAAGGTTGTAAAGTATAAAGACTTAATCAAAACTATAAACCATCCAGAACTGGTCATCACAAGGTATAAGCCTCTAATATATCAAAATAAGAAGTGAAGATTCAAGTCAAAATTGTTTTTTTCTTTCAAAGAGAACAAAACTACTAATAGCATCCAATAGTCTTGAGAGTATGCTGAAGGTACAAGCAATTACCTCTCTACTAATAATAACTTGCTCCCCAAGAAAAAGAAGAACGTTAGTAGGATCTGGCCTAACTATTTACACACATGAGTAGAAAACCAAGGGTGAGTACAAAGATACCTTACAAGTTGACCTGATAATAGGTAGATAAAAAATATCTACGTACTCCTTCCATCCTAATCACTTACCTCCAAACTACAAAACCTACACATAAGAAAGGCTAGCATACCCAATATAAGCAATATAAAAAATTACAGTCTCATATCACATTGTCTCAATAGTCTAATCTTCATAAAGTACATGACATAAGTCATCAACATATATCAGAGCCCTTTAATAGTTCAATTCAACAATATATAAGGTTTAAATTATTCAACACATCACACTTAGCATATATATCAACTTAAAGAGAGGAATGATATGAAATGGAATAAATTCTATGAAATATAAGGAATCCAATGTAAAGTAATCATGACGCATGTTTGTCCTATGATGCACATCTGCTGATATAATAAGATTAAAACCCATTGGAGCCGCACATGGACCATATAAGTACTAAAACCATTTCTTTTTGACATTTAACTTGCACGTCTTGCTTGGACCATTTCTCTTTGGCTTTTTTTCTTGTTTCTTTTCTTTTCTTTTTTATAGCTAGAATAATTTGCCTTTGGCTTTTCATTTGTTTTCGTTTTCTAGCTAGAACTATTTTCCTTGAGATTTTCATCATAAATAGGACTTTAAGCGCGCGTGCGTGCACGCGCACTTGCACACACATGCATGCACACACACATAGATATGTGTGTGTGTATATATATATATATATCCTCATAACACAAGTATTATTTTAATAATGATGAATGCATACAAGATGTCCACATATATCTCATAATCAAGTATTCAATCTCATTATCAATTAGCTAGAACCATTTTCCTTCGATTTTACATCATTAATGGAACATCAAGCAACTCATGTTATCATGACATAGTACTCACTTTCAAAAGTATAAAAATAGGCAAGATATCTATTTTACATCATTTATTGAAAAATGTCCAATCATTTTCGTTGTTCTTTGAAAATTTGAGTCATCATGAATACGATACACAATAATCATATCATAATGTAGTTTAATCATTCAAATACTTCTTGTCATCAACACTTAAGAAAATTCATCATTTGGGACTTCATTTCACAGTCATTTAGTTTCACAATTCCAATAATATTTCAACATAAGAAATTAACTCAATGTTTCACATAATGTAATTCAATAGCCAAACTCATGTAACATGTATCAAAGTTCAACAACTAGAACAACATGAACACTTTCACATTCTCAACAATTGGCATTACAAGCCCAATTCACAATATCAACTCATATGGCAAGGTTGATCATAATAGACACCAATTTATGAATTGATCTACTCATATTATGATTTACACATTCTCATTACCCAAATCATAATTCACTAGGAATATTCACTAATCCTTAAATCTTACATTTAAAGGAAATACTAAATTCAATAAGGTCAACAATGTTTAGAATCCACTTCCCTTAATTTAGCCTATCAGTCACTCCATTGACAATGTCTTCTCCGTGTAAATTAAATCTAAAGTACAACAATCTTTGGAAATAAAATGACAATCACAATATGAAACTAACAACACAAAAATTATGTATTGGGAAAAAGAGAAAAATGGTCAAAAAACTCAATACTGAAAATCAATACCAAAATTTAAAAAAATTTAGATTAAAGAGTTCCTCTCATGATTAGGAGACCACCTATGGAAACCAATTTAAAAAACATAGTTGAAACGAGTTCACAATCGTTAATTTCATAAAAACTACTAAAATGTTTCAATTGAATCTTCCAATTCTCATATTAAAATTAAGGGATAATTGATGGGTAATAATAAGGGAAGTAAAAATATCTTTCTAATGAAAAACCTTTGAAAAATTGATCCAAAGATGTCCTACCAAAGCTCTTAAAGTTTGAAAATAGAGAAAATACTCAAAAATGATACACAAGGGTTCAAAAACCTCTCTCTGATGTCACTACCACGATAAAAGTGTTGCTTTAGTGGCATCTGAGATTTTAGCCATCCTTTGCTATAGCTATTGCTAACTCATTATAGCAGCTTCACTCTAGCAAGGTTACTAAAGCAGCCAAGCCTTCACTATAGTGAGGTCTTTACTATAGTTAGACCTGCAAGCGCTTAACAAAAACATTTTCAAACAATTTCAAGACTTGAAATCAACCCTCGGGATTCATTTTGGATTCCAAGCACATAAACTATATATGCAACCCCACTAAATTAAACCTTTCGAACTAAACTGAGTCAATAAAATTAAATCTAAGGCCTCTCCAAAATCCAATTAACCACCTTAATTCTAACTTGGGCCACTTGAACAACTTTAGGGAACTAAAAAATTACGAAAAAGCTTATTCTAACAATAAAATCTCCTCCTATGATCATTGGAACAATTAGAAAATCAATCAAAGCAATGAAAAACAAAACATTGACCAATGTCAAACTTTAACTCAATTATCAACTCCATACCTAAAATCTTTATGACAACTCCAAATTTGACTTCGAAAACTCTCTGTTAGGACCCGTATGTCCTTAATTGGATCGATTAGGAAAGTTTAGGACCAAAAGTGGAATTTTTTAAAGTTGAGTTCTTGAAGAAATTTTGGTAGTGCTCTTAAAATGGTGTTGGATTTCTATTGGTCCAAG